>PRKT01000181.1:883535-915429 GCA_003671525.1 Saccostrea glomerata
AAATCAAAAACCGATACACAGAATTATGTATCTTAGTGTAGTCTACTTGTGTGCCAAGTTATATTGAAATCAGAACAAAACTGTAGGAGGAGTAGCATTTTGAAAGAATTTCACCGAAATTTCTATTTTTAATAATCACGGCAACACCGTTCATCAAAATCAAAAACCGATACACAGAATTATGTATCTAAGTGTAGTCTACTTGTGTGCCAAGTTATATTGAAATCAGACCAAAACTGTAGGAGGAGTAGCATTTTGAAAAATTGTTTACAGACGGACAGACAGACGGACGGACGACGGACGCATTACTATCGTATAAGCTCTTCTGGTCTTTGACCAGTAGAGCTAAAAACTAGCCTTTTCTAAAAACACATGTAGTATTTAATGTAGAAACCATAAATGCATTAAATACAACTCATTCAGCTGATTGGTCTATTTGTGTTCATCGTTGAACAGACGTCACAAAAAATATTGTCCTCGACCTGATGATTCTCTCAATGCTTTTCCTGCGCACATGCGCAGATCCAGGATAAACGTCAGTCCTTTATAAATATGCATGAGAATATCGTGTTCTTTTCCCGACCAGTACTTTGTCAATACCGAATAAAATTTCGTCGAATTTGCAAGAATGCTTCATTTTTGATAGCTTATCATACTTCAGAATTTTTTGTTCGGTTTCAGCTGTGCAAAAATACTGTTTATTACGGCACACATAGCTTTAAATGTTGAATATCTTTCCTTGCGCTAATACACGCCCTAATATACAAACCGTAAAAGACAGACGCACATACATGAACCTATTTCTTCATCTCTATCCAAAGCAAAGTAAAACGTTTTATTTAAAAAATGGTTAAAAAAAGAATTCTTACAATCGAGTCATTTTCAATTTCCACTCCGTATAAGCTGGAGCCTTGGTCCTTGATAATTTTTATGTGTACTTTTTCCTTTTAAGTTTCAAGTAATGTTTGGCTTTGAAGGTGCTGACTGATACCATTTCTCCATCTAGAAAGGCAGGAGCAAAATACTTCAGAGTCCTCCCAGTGGATGACAATTTGCTTGCAATACTCCTACTCTCGCCATCCTCCAAAATGTGGAGTCAAACATTCTGAATATTTATATATAATCTTGAATATATTCTTTCATTGTTATGATCTTCTCCCTTTCTCTTGGTGCCCTGGACAACTTTGCCCTCTTTAAAGGTTTTTTTTTCTGGGAAATTTCAGTCCTCTGGTGGTTCGTCAATATGATCAGTTCCTCGTCAACCTCTGGCCACGAAATTCATTTGCTGCCTTTACAGCCCTTATGTAAACGTTATACGTGCCTTCTAAAATTACGGAAGCTTGTTCTTTCCTCTCTCCCTTGAGGGTCAAGAGTGCAGAACGACCCTCCATAGCAACCTGCAGTTCTTTGCGAACATTTGCACTGGTGTTAAACAGTTCTCCAATTTGCAAAATAGTAACGTGTGCATAATTATGAATTTATCAGTTTCAAAAGTGTTAGCCTTATATAAACCTTACATAATTATAACGGAATATTTCTGTTTGCCAGTAATCAAATGATCTATTAATAATCACAAATATTAAACGTGTGCAGTTAAATATGTATTAACATACGTGTTCTAAAAAGACAGGGCGAATAAAAGTCTTCCATGAAGCATAAAAGCGGCCTCTGACATAGACAATATTTTAGTTGACAAAACTCTTCTTTTGCAACCTCTTCCTCGTCACCCAATTTCCAGTTTTTTTTCCATGATCTCTCTCTCTCTCCCTCTCTAAATATATCACTAAATCTCCTGGTTGTTTCCATGATGTATATATTTATATATATTGTAACAAACTAAATTGAATCCCTTGAGATACCACTATTGTGTGAGTGTAAATATTGGTCTTTTTCTTGTGGGGAGCCTCTCGATTAGCTATTTGAGTACACCTTTCCGTAGACAACGAGAGGAATTTTGGATTAGAAAACTAGGGACAGCCTTTCCCTATGGATGTAATGATAATGTCGATAGTGTTGGAAATCTTTCCAGTCCACAGTGTAATAATGTAAATGTGAGGGGACTTATTAACCATACACAGAGACGTAAGCGTAGTCATGGACATCGTTCGTACGAACGATGTCCATAATCACAGATCCATGCATATCATGGCGTCTCTTTTGATTCATTACTACCTTATGTAAATCAACAGTTAGGTCTACATCATATTCGAACAAAACTTTACTCTGTCCCTTTGAAACTTTTAAATAGTCTTCTTGAAAAGGCCTTGAAAAGTCCAATTTTTTATTCCTCGTCACCAGAATAACTTGGGGAACATAATAATGTAAATGTGATGGGACTTATTAACCATACACAGAGACGTAAGCGTAGTCATGGACATCGTTCGTACAATAAACTTTCAATACACGACGTCTCTTTTGATTCATTACACCTTATGTAAATCAACAGTTAGGTCTACATCATATTCGAACAAAACTTTACTCTGTCCCTTTGAAACTTTTAAATAGTCTTCTTGAAAAGGCCTTGAAAAGTCCAATTTTTTATTCCTCGTCACCAGAATAAAGGCTTAGATCTGTGATTATGCATATCATAGGCTTTTTAAACCCGCACGTTTCACGGAAGGAAATGCAGCTAAAACAATCCGTCTTTTCCTTAAACTTCAATATGCCAATAAAGAAATTGACGCGGTTAATATAAGTAATATTCTTAATCACAAAAGGGTCCAGTCTTATATTCTTTTTTTCAAGTTAAAGACTACACCTTGTATTTCCTACCTAAACTTAAATATGCCAATAAAGAAATTGACGCGGTTAATATAAGTAATATTCTTAATCGCAAAAGGGTCCAGTCTTATATTCTTTTTCCTACAAATATACATCGACCATTGCTACCAAACTTTTCAATTACAAAAACACTTTACATGGCCTGGATACCGAGTATCTGAAACATAATCCTCCTTCGTGTTCATGTTCTTCTTCGCCCTATAATTAGAGTCCTGCTGGACACGTTGTTACAGGTGACGTAAATATAGTTGATAATGAGGACCTAAGTTCACTTATTTTAAGGGGGGCGACTATAGTTTTATTGTGTGAAAACTACAATAGCGAAACCCTTCATTTTTATACCATATATAACTTACATTATCTTCAGTGTACATGCAAAGTTTGGGGGAAATCTACCGTCCAGGTATTTTTGAGGGACCGTCTCAAATTACAGGTACATTTACTATAAGATTATATAGGAAAATGCCAATTTTTAGCACTTTAAAGCAAATTATACAAATAATACAATAGAAATTTTGTTCAAACTATAATATTTGATGACAATTACTATATTATACAATATGTATAAGAAACACAAAATTCTACCATCTTGTGTCCAGAGGGGGCATCTCAAAATGCAAAAAATTAGAAAAATTTACTATTTTATAGGGTACTACAAAATATGACGTACACAATGGATTCACATGAAAATAATAAAAATATTGGAGATATTCTCAAATTTCTATGTTTTAAATTTCAAGAGCGTATTTTTATTACTTTTTCTTTAATAATATTTTTATTACCCTTTTCTTTAAGAGGTACAGATTATCATAACGTCAAAAACACACTGCAACGACGTCAACCTACCTATCAATGGCAAAATCAGTTAAAACTCAGTTATATCAAATTTTGTTACATTTTTATACCTATAATTTCTTAATTTTGTTTAATTTTATTTATCAAGCGAAAAAAGTTACATCAAAACAGTAAATACGCTTCATTTTACTGTGAATCGCGAAATATTGCGCAATGAAAACTATAGTCGGCCCCCTTAAAAGGTCCTAAATATAGGGAACGCCGATCTTTCGACTGGCGTCGGAATTTCATAAATATTATGAATTCTGGTTATGAAAAAAAAGACGTTGACACCTTGTCAAAATGGATTAAATGTATCAGATCTATGTTAACATCACGTATTAAAAGATTGAGGGGCAATAAGAAAACCATCTATCCTTCTGTGTTCAATAAACCATAAGTGAATAAAAAAATTAGGTAGATTACATGATCAGTACGTACTGGTTCCTGCCGACAAAGCAGGTAATAACATTGTCTTCATTTGTAAGGCTCATTATATAAATTGTTTTCTAGAAGAACTTGGATTAATTCTACTAGTTGTAATCCTACTTATGACCCATACTTCCCTTTCTAAGGAAGAAATTCTACAAAATCATGTGTCAGTTTTGAATATTTTAATATTCCACAGAGCCAAAATGAATTTGAACTAACTTATATATATTGGATTCCTAAACTTCACAAGAAAACTTACAAAGATACATTGCGGGTTCAAGTAAATGTTCAACAAAGCCTCTTTCGTTACTCCACACTAAGGTATTGACAGTAGTGAAGGAAAAACTTCAAGAGTACTGTGCAACTATATATTTATAAAGTGGTGTGAATCAGATGTGGATACTTAAAAATTCCAAAGAACTTTTGGACAATTTGAAATCGCAAGATTTTACAAAAAAGCTTAAAAACTTGCGACTTTTCAACTTTATACACAACAATTCCCCACGACAAATTAAAATCCAGGCTTTTTGATAACATTGATAGCGGCTTCTTCAATAAAAATGGAACTCGTAAATTTACTTACCTGGTCATTTGTCATTTGCAAAATTATTTTGATAAAACAGATTCTGATTGCACACACAAGTACTCTGAAGTTGACATCAAGAAGATGCTTGAGTTTCTGATTAACAATATCTAAGTGGTTTTTGGAGACCAGGTCTTCCAACAATCTATTGGAATTCCCAATTCTCCGTTATTAGCAGACCGATTTTTGCATGCAGAATTTATGCAAAATCTTATGCGTGAAAAGAAGAAAACACTTGCTGCGGTCTTCAACTCGACTTTCAGATATATCGATGACGTTTTGTCAATTAACAATGGTAATTTCCATTTCTACGTCGATACGATTTATCCAGGAGAGCTTGAGATTAAAGACACGACAGAGTCTGACACATCTGTTTCATACTTGGATATTTTACTTGAAAAAGATATTAATGGTAACCTAACAACCAAGCTATATGATAAACGTGACGAATTTAACTTTTCTATCGTCAACTTCCCTTACTCCTTCATCACCTTCATATGGAGTGTATATATCACAGTTGATTCGATACGCAAGAGCATGCTCTACGTATAGACAATTTCTAAAACGAGGTAAATTATTGACAAGAAAGTTGATGAAACAAGAATATCAACAGTCTCGTTTTAAGTCATCAATTCGGAAGTTCTATTGTCGATACAATGACCTTGTCGGCAAATACAATTTATCATTGAGTCAAATACTGACTGACGTTTTTCATACCTATTGTTTGTCCATTATTTATACACTGAATTGACGACGGATTTTTCCGTCATTTCCTGATCATGACAAGGAGCACACGGCGGGTGTGACCGGTCAGCAGGGGATGCTCTTCTCCATGGCACCTGATCCCACCTCTGATGTTTCGGAGGTCCGTGTTTGCTCTGCTCTTATTTTGTATTGTTTTATGGACTTTGAAATTGAATACTTTTCGTTATCTCCATATCCTTCATCTTCCTGAGAGCCCGTGTTCGGGTAGTACCCGGGAAGTCACAGTCAAGATTTCACCTGTTTGCTTGTTTTGAATAACCGGGGCGGGTGCTCAAAAATACATAAGGTATTTACGGGAATGAAAATGTAATTTGTAAAATATGTTTATATAAGCTACATTCACTTCCGGTAATTGGGGTCTAAATGTTATACAGTATTTTCATTGGTTGCTAAGTTAAGCAACGCAAAAGTGAAAGTAAAGTCATGGCGTTGACAAAAATCGCAACAGGAGATTCTGGATAAGGCTAAAATATAATTAGTACCTATGAAATAAATTATCTATAAAAATGTTACCAATTTTTTTTTCACTTTCAGATTATTTTTATTTTATAAAAAAATATTTTGTCCGTAACCGCCAAACCGGAAGTGAATGTAGCTTATAGTTTGTTTTAATATGATTCCAGCTGATTATCGATTAATACATAAGCATTTTACAACAACAGATCTTTATAGGAGACGTCAGCAATGTAGAAAAATATCTCTTGGAGCGAACTATGTCAAGATAATGTAGGTGTATGATTGATTTATTAGTAAATAGAGCTTGAAACGGGGTTGCCCGAAAATGAGTTAGGTACCTTGTGGTAAATACAGGTAGGAGGTACCCCGTATACGAAACAAGTGTCTGTGCTACACACCCTAATACACTAGCTCTAAAAGGCAGACAAACACTACACGAACCTTTTTCTTCATCGCTATTCAAAACAAGGAAAAACTTTTCTTTTTAGAAAATGGTTTTAAAAAAAGAATTTTTAGAATTGAATACTAAGTATTTATATATCCACACCATATCTCTTGGAGATTAGTGCATTGATAATCGTGATATATTTATCCTTCTTCATCTTTAAAGAGTGCTTGATAATCTTGATGCATAGGTGTCGGATGCAAACTGAAAGTGAAGGGGCTAATTGAAAGTGGTGGGGGAGGGTATTTTTGGAATAGTGTAGTTACCAGTTAATAAAAAAAAAGAATTCCTCCGGGCTCGCGGGATTTCATCTAATGTATTACATTTTGGCACACCTGTTTTCGGATACAGGTTGGAAGACTGTTTAAGAATCCCAAGCCCAGTGAAATATTCCGCTCTCTTCAGTATGGGTAAATCTATTACCCACATCTTCCCAAGCGAAAGGTCTGAGGATATCTCGCCATTCTAAAACCCTTTTGTATTGAAATCAAATCCTATAGGCAATTTCACTTCCACAGCCCTATTTCCTGGGTGTATCGGATTTTCCTCTACAAGGACAAAGTTACAGTTTTGAGAACTGCTACAGTTTTAAAATTTAAGGAGGCTGGGGGGTCAACAAATTAATCACAAATTAACCACCAGATTTAACTTATTTTTTTAGATATGATATCTAAAGCTGTCAACTATCATTTGGCAAAGAAATATTTTTTAAAAAATTATTTTTAAAATTTGACCATTTTCTATATCTTTATATGGAGCTCTTCTTTTAAAGGAGATAGAAATAGTCTGAAAATGGATGCCACACCCCAGCCTCGTTAAGAGAGAAAATCAAAATTGACAAATTAGATCCATTTTCACAAAAAATTGCATTGAAATTAAAAGGTGTGTAGTGAGGAACAAAGTGATAATTAAAAAAAACCCAGTATCAACACACTATGAAAGAATTTTAGCCAAAGCTGTGAAAGGTCTTCTCACTGAAAGAAATACATAGCCTCCTATAAGTCTACTAAATACTCTGTATCCTCTGTATGCTAATTTCTCATATTCAGGCGATCGTTTAGGCCTTTTGGCCTCTTGTCTACATTATATATCTATTGGCAAGGTTATTGCGGGGGTAAGGGGGATAGGTCAAACGTTTCTTTTAGGCTTGGAAGATTTCTCTCTTTATGTTGCCTATTTTAAAACAAGTATTGGATAAAATAATTTAAAATCATTGACTTGTTCAGTTATGTTTTTGCATGTTGTTTTGTTGCGAGAAAAAACAACCTCTGAACTATAACTACAGTCTTGATTCTCAGTTATTTACACCACTCGGGATCCGTCTCCTGAGTGTGTAAAACACCCCCCCAAGCGTTCCGTCTTCTGAGCGTTATTAATTTTCCGACCTTCTGAGATTCTCTTTCTCCCTAGCTTAAGAAGTGAAAAATTCAAACCCGTTTTATTTATTTCGTATCCACAACTTGCCACAAAATCACATGTAATTGTTCGGGTATATTTCGCCATGCTATAAGCCTGTATATTTAATCAGAAGAAGATGAAAGATTCTTTTTGGAATAGTGTAGTAAATAAAAAAAAATTCCTCCGGGCTTGCGCGGGATTTCATGTAATATATTATACTTTGTCACAACTCTGAGTTTTCGGATACAGGTTGGAAGACTGTTTTAGAATCCCAAGCACATGGAAATATTCCGCTCTCTTCAATATAGGTAAATCTATTACCCACATCTTCCCAAGCGAAAGGTCCGAGGCTCTCACGCCATACTACAGCCCATTTATATTGAAAATCCAAGACTATGCAATTTCACTTCCACAACCCTATTTCCTCGGTGTATCGGAGATTGATGAGCAACTGCTACAATTGAACTTAAAGTTAAAAATTTAAGAGAGAAAATCAAAACTGACAAATCTTTTTTCAGAAAAAAAATGTAACGATATCAACACACTATTCAAGACTTTTAGACAAAGCAGTGAAAGTTTCTTCTCACTGAAAGAAATACAGTGTACATAGTCTTCTAAAAGTCTTTTATGCACTCTTTGTATCCTCTGTTTGTTATTATTATTTTTTAATTTTCAATTAATCGTTTGCCTGTTGTCTACATCATATATATATTGGCAAAGTTATTGCGAGGGTAAGGGGTATGGGTCAAACGTTTCTTTTAGGCTTGGAAGATTTCTCTCTTTATGTTGAATATTTTAAAACAAGTATAATGGATAAAATAATTCTGAATCAATGACTTATTCAATGATGTTTTCTGTATGTTGTTTTGTTGCAAAAAAAAAAAAATAAATAAAACCTTTGAACTATATCTTCAGTCTTGTTCCTCAGTTATTGACACATAGCAGTTTGTGTTGGTTATCGCTATCTGTTGTTTCTCATTGAATCCGCCACTTCTTTTGACGTCTTTGTGTAGCATCATTGCAGCGGTATCGAGGAAGACATGTACAAGCCTATATTGAACAGTGCAGGCGCGCTCAAACTTTCTGAGAATATTACTCATATCTATGTATATATAACTGCTAAGATGGCAATCTGCTCCTAATTTTTTACGCTTAAGATCGCTAAACGTAACAAAGCTTTTATGTGAAGATCAGTGTTACTTTTTTCAGAGACAGTATGGCTAAGCGATATGGTACAGGTCCGGTATGTATAAACTTTTAAAAACATGCTTAAATTCATATTAATGTTTTTGCAACAACTTTTGAAAGGTATTCGTTTTTTTCATTTAAATATTTACAATTCGTTGAAGCATGTTATTTATAATGCTCCATTTTCAACAACCGATTCTTTTAAATTTTTCATTATTTTTAGCGAAACAAAATTAATATAATTTTTTAAATTTGATTGTTGTTTAAATCGTTTTTAATGGGGATTATGAACAAGATATTTTTTATTATTGCTTTGGAATTTGATGTAAAATGTTTTTTTCTTCAAATTTATTATTTCGTAATTATATTATTTCAATATTTTATAAGTATAATTAAACTTGAACTCTTGACTATATTTGTACCTTACACTGTATCGATGATTATCATTATTTTAGTTAACACATTTTCATTACTGCACATACGCTTTTCCACTCGGAATGCAAGACTTGCACTGAATGTACATAAACACAGATATCTGGGGAATTCGCTGTCGGATTTGGCCGTCGTCCAATATTGTACTCGGCCGTCAATATTGCAAAGAGCTCAAAATGACAAAGTACATGATAAACCGATGCTTTGGATAATTGTTAATTTTACTCGAATGTTTATTTAACAAACTTGTTTTCATTAAGATAACGAATCTTGTTACACTATCGTGCAACGGGTCAAATCTTACAATTTTCTCCCGGCGTAAATAATATAAACCCAGTAAAATCTTCCCCGCAGCACCCTTGATTTTCGCAAATGCTAGAGACATGTGTCTAGGCGAATCCATTGTTACAAGTTATTAAACGAATTGCATGCATGCGTAACTTTCTTAATTCTGTGGGTAACTAATATAAACTAACAAAGCTAGTGTTTCGATGCTCTTATAACTGAACGACTTAATGGGGTATACTTTTAAAAACATCTTTAATCCAAAAATTAGTCTTCAATTGTTCAAATATTATTTTTATCAAAACAATATCAAGCATAATTTATCTTTTTTTAACCAGACTTCCGGTGTAGAAGTAGATGACAATTGTATTCAATCATACATCAAGTTACAACTTCAGCATTCCTCTCAGTTCATCATATATCGTCTATCTGACGACAAAAAGTGCATCATAGTTGACAAAATAGGACCAGTGGGTAAGTGACTTTTGAAAAGAATACTTAATACCGGAAGTCCTAAAAGTAAAATTGTCGAAAATCACACTGAATTACTCGCTAGCCGATTTCTTAATATTGTTTTATCAATTTTATATATATCATTACATTTTGAAGGATGTACGTATGAAAATTTCGTTACTGAACTTCAAAACGCAGGATTAAAGGGAGAGGGGAGATATGGAGTATTTGATTTTAACTACACTGTCAAAGAACGGATGGTGAACAAAATAGTTTTCTTCTTATGGTAAGTATATTAAATTCAATAAAAAGTAACAAGACATTTGAACATGAGTTTATTTTATGATTGATATATATTAATTTTTCTTATGTCTGCAGGATTCCGGATACTATTCAAGTGAAACAGCGGATGTTGTACAGTAGTAGTGTGCGCGCATTAAAAAACAGACTTCCCGGAATTCATATAGAAATGCAGTGTAATGATGATTCCGATCTGGCACAATCAAATCTTCTTCAGCGTTGTCTAGAGAGAGGATATGACTAGCATCTGAGGAGTCATTTTTAAGAAAAAGAATCTCAACACCAATTTTGACATTCACGAAACAACAAATGGCAAGATTTCATTTCAGTTAAACCGAATTCACGCTTTCCATGACTTCATTGCTGCAATTCATATACACACTCCTCAATATATGATATATTTTGACTAAACGAAAACAACATATTGTGCACGTGCTACTCGCAAGGAAGCGGCCATAATGGCATAGTTATTCATGGAATCTCTCTCTAAGCTCATCCTCGTGTGATGTAAGAGTTCAGTGACAATTGACTGTTAGTCAGACTGACAATCTATAGGGAGATTTACAGATTAAGAACACGGTGATAAGATTATTATCTGATTCAGTGCCAGAGATGAATATATATATATCAGCGTAACGCGCCACAAAAGAATGAGGATGATCGAAAATGGAATCTTCATTCAAGACCAAGTGCCAAAAAACTCTACGCGTCATATTGTATGACTGTACCAGAGTTTTAGTAAATATGACATAATATATGTTCATAAGAAAATAAATATTTACTGAAATAAAAAATTTATCACTGTTATCAAACATATATTTTACACAGAACATAGAAAAAATTATTTTAAGTTATTTTATAGATGTTTTAGAAAACATTCACTTGTGTAATTTTATTAAGTTAAATATTAAACTTTAATTATTAACTTTTCTTGTTAAATTAACGCTTTGAATGTAATATAAATTCTACCTTAATTCTTTCAGTAAAATCACATTGTTCACTTTCTTGTTATTCTCTCTCCATGTGTATTCAGGACAAAGGTTTAATATTTACTTCACATCCTCAAAATTCATTTGTAATTGTTTTGGCAATGATTTTTCATACATAATAATTGTACAAATTGCAAGATTTTCTTTAATTCATGACTCTAGGTTGAACTTCGATGATTCAAGTTGTTTCATTGTAATAAAATTCCTTACTTAGAGTTGTGTCTTCCCACTTAGTCAACATTTTGAAAAAATACAGGTAAAACACAGGTAAATGATCTGTGTTGGCTAAGTGGGAATGATTGATTGGTTGATTGTATATTGTTTAACGTCCCTCTCGAGAATTTTTCACTCATATGGAGACGTCACCGTATGCCGAAGGGCTTCATATTTTGACCTTTACTCGGCACTCAGGGCCATTGAGTAGTGAGGGATCTTTATCGTGCCAACGCCTGCCGCTGACACGGGGCCTCGGTTTTTAAGGTCTCATCCGAAGGACCCGCAACTTTTCCGAGCGCATGGCGAAGGAACAGTTGCTTCCAATTTTAACGACTAGGTCAGTCGCGGCCTAGATACGAACTCACGACCTCCCGATCACGGAGCGAGCGCTCTACCGACTGAGCTACCGTGAACGGTCTAAGTGGGATAGGGTTACAGGTGGAGAACAAAAGAAATAAATGACAGGTAGGTTATAGTCTGTTTTAGCTATGTGCTGAATAAATAGTAAATAATTCATATAAAAATAATATGAAATAACTAAATGTTTTTTTTTCTCTTTAGTTCTTATACAAATATTAAGAATTAGTGTTTAAAAAAACGTTTTAAAACTGTGTTTTTTTAATGTCTTCTTATTTCTAAAACTATTTGTAGATGTAAAAATGGAAATATAAATAAGAAAAATAAAATTGTTCTCCTTTCAAAATATGAAAACTAAGTTAATTTATTTTTAGAGGTTACATGTTCTACTACATTTCAAATATAACCTTCAAGAGAAAAGCTTGTGTAAAGTAATAATATTTTATAATGTTTTTTTTCACATGTCACAGCAGTAAAAAAGACTTAAATAAAACAAACAATCGATTCACAACCAATGTTCACATGAATGAAATACTAGTTTCTACATTATTTCACCAAAATATCACTTGCATATTATCATTCAAAATGAATGTGAGATGTGAAGCAGCATCAGCCACTATGTCCTTGAAACGCTGGTGACGTGAATCTAGCTGGTGGTATTTCCTCTTTTTGGGACGAGTCACCCGCGTGGCGCAGTGGTTAGAGCGTCTGTTCTAGAGTCGCAAGGTAAGGAGTCAATCCTTACGTTGCGGGTTCAAATCCCACTTTGGGACGTGTAGACCAGTCCTTCGGATGACACCTTATAAACCGAAGCCCCGTGTCGCAGTAGGTGCTGGCATGAAAAAGACCCCTCACTGCAATGGCCCTAAGTGCTGAGTATAGGACAAAATTTGTAGCTTTCCACCGGGAAGTGGTGACGTCTTTCTGTGAGTGAAAAATTCTCGAGAGGGACGTTCAACAACATACAATCAATCAATCTTTTTGGGTCGCACGACGCCTCCAGCTATAATCTAGATGATCTTTGCTTCATTTGCCGCCTGTTCTTTTTGAGGCATCTCGATGAACACAAAGATATTTGGATGGGAACGTCTGCATATTCTGTTAAACTTGTGGTGCCATCCCTCAAGTGCTTTGGTGGTTCGATGTCCGTCGTGACCGAAAAGGTTCCAAATGTCCAAATGCCCCTCAACCCAGGTCTCGGTCACAAAGTCCTTGAAGCGCATTACAGCAGCAGTTTTGTCACCATTTGTCCTCTTAGGCTTAGAACCACACATCTTCAACATGAGAACCTGGAACAAAAGGGAGGACGGCAGCTCTTCTCACGAGCCTATGAAAGTCCTCATTCTCTTTGAACTCTGTTAGTCCACATTTTTGCATTTCCTCCAAATATACTGTGTGTAGTGGAAGAAGCATCATCGGATAGTTGTTTTTGAAAAGTTCTCTTTCACTGCATTTCGGGCTGACACTTCAAAATCAATCATTCAGTGTTCAGGTGTTAACACAGAATATCGTTCGTCGACTGCGGTTTTCAGCAGACAAAAAAACCCGCATAATTATACGTTGCTTCAGTCTTGTTGGTAAGCAAGGCAAACACAAGAGGGAAAACTGTTCCATCAACTTCTGCATGCAGAGTGTATATACCAGTAGCTGGGTGAATAGAGATGTACAAGAGTATAAAGTCCCATCCTTAAACACAGTTGTAGAGGCACAAAGTCTCTGAAGATTGTCATCAGTGGCTAACATTATGATTCCGTTTCCTGCTTCATCTCTATCGTCACACAAAAGGAATCTCTCACAAGCTAAGGTCCGTCCCCGGAATCATTGACAAGTGTGAAACACCATAACATCAAAGATTATTACGAACACTCGCAAAAATAAACTGAGCTACCGGGATGGTCAACATTGCGTGAAATGTAAGCGAATAAAAACAGAGGTACTGTGTGCAATGAGCTCACTAAATGATACCCCCGCCTCCCATATGAATACAATGGGAGTGTCCATGTTTTGTTATGTGAAACCCAAAATATGTGTCAGATAAAAAAGTAAAATAGGAGATGCACAATGGCAATATGTAATAAAGATTCTGTGAAAGCTTCATCAAAGAGGGTGTTGCAGTTCTTTTGTTATTTTCCCTAAATGTGTAGCAGATTTAAAAAAGAATTTTTATATGTTGCAGAAACTCATATTATTTTTTTTCAAATGCAACAATATATAAAGCACAACGAGAAACATTACTTGGAAGCTGTGTATTGACTTCCAGTTTGCCATTAATTGATGTGAAAATTAGTCCCACAGCAAAATATATCAGATTTTCCTTTTTTTTTTTAAAAAGGGAATCCCCATTGTTCTGAAAAAATGCCTCCTTGAATCAGAATGATTTTGTTATATACAAAAAAAGGCAGAAATTTTCTTCAAAACTGCCATTTCCGATTTTTGTTTCAAAGAGGCACATTTTTGAAAAAGGCAAAAATTGAGAGAGAGAAAATTAGTCTCCAAACAAAATACAAAATGTGTACATTAAATAACACTGAGAATACATCGTGTCATAAATGGTCTAGTGGATATTCTGGTGGGCTGCCAATTACAGTACTCTTACCAGAGAATGGGTTCGAATCCTGGAATGGATACATTTTGCATATTTTTTTTCTTATTCTTTTTTTCCATATATGTAATGGTAGTGTATTAAAATTATATATATTTTGAAAGAGAGAGAATGTCAAGAATAACTATATATTAGAAATGCAGGATTAAATTGTTTTCCTTGATATGCTGTGACTTAAAGCTAATGCTTTATTTAGTTTTGTCTCAGAAAATAAAGTCACTGTATTGTTTAAATAATTGATACTGTAGTTATTGTAATTTTGAGTAATTCTCGACTCTTAGTTAGTAGCCAAAGTTTGATTTGAAACAAATGAAATGTCTTGGATGTAGCACCAACAGTGTAATTATGGGAAGCAGTTTTACTTCATGAAAAATATTTTCGAACGATATCTACAGTATATCTTTCAAAATTCTGCTTTAGCCATTGTGCTTTTTGTTGTTCCAACCTTTTCCGTGCAAAATGACGAAAGTGATTTGCTGTATCAAGCAGTAAATACCGGCCGTAAACATAGTCCTCTACGTAGTAGTTACCCCATATTATACTGTTGGTTATGTGCAGATACCCGATTGGCGTGGTCACAATGACACGAGGGAGCGTATCTGCACATAATCAACAGTATGATATGGGGTAAATGACTTGTACCATAGCTTTCAAAAATCATTCATTTGTAAGTAAGTTTAGGAATTGGTCTGACTGGTTCGTGTGATTGAAACATTGTTTGGTATCAATTATACATGTGGATTTTATAAGCTTTTACGTTCCTTCGTGTCCTTCTGACCACCTCCATCGAGTACAGGGTAAGTGATTTGTATACAATACTTTTCAAAAATTGTTTGTTTGTTGTTTAACGTTCTCCTCAAGAATTTTTTCACTCATGTGAAGACGCCAAGTCATGCCTGTGGAGAGCTACAAATTTTGTCCTTTACTCAGCACTCAGGGTCATTGAGCAGTAAGGGATCTTCTTCGTGTCAACACCTTCTGCGACACGGGACCTCTGTTTATATGGTTCCCACATCCCACAGTGGGATTCGACTCCTTACTTTGTGACTCAACGGCAGGCGCCCTAACCACTGCACCATGCGGGCGACATAAAAGTTAAACATATCTTAAGTCCGTTTAAAAAGTTTGTCTGATTTATGTAATTGAAAAATTAACGGGTTTGGTTTCAATGAGATATGTTGACTTGATATTTTTTTCTCATAAATTTCAATCGTCAAAATTAAATAATTTAAATTTATTATGAACTTGGTTTAACTTAATTTTTTGTAAACCCGATACATACTTTGTCGTGCACAGTGGCACGTTGATTGAAATGTTTGTTAGAGGTTATGTATATTTCAATTTATTTGATCGGCTAGATCCGCAATCGAAAACTTTATTTAAGTACAGTAGTGCAAACTTCTGTGTTTGCTTCATGTTTGTGCCGTGTTTCCTTTGTGGTTATCAAAAGAACGATATTGGAATCTACTAAGCTAACGTCACCCCGGTCATGACACTTAAATTTTTTTTTTTAAATCAAGCGATTTCTGAAGTTTTTTTTAAAAACTAAAGTTAAAGTATTGATGCCCGTTTTTTAAGAAGGTGAGTGTATAAAGTGTACCAAATATATAATTAAGCCATAAAATAACTGTAAGGTCTATCTAATAAAAAATGGGGGAAAATTATACCTGCTTCTCCTTCATCCATTTCTTCTCTCAGTTGCATCAACTGCAGCTCTGTTTCTATAATTTTGTCTTGCTAATTACTGTTGTAAGAGTTTCTGTCCTCAGGGGTGATAAATATAGGAACCAGACATTTCTGTTGACATACCTTGTTACTTTCTGAACAGCATTTTATGAAATCTATTAAATAAAATTTTCAATTGGAGGAAAAATTCACGATTTCATCGTACAAATTTTTTCCTAAATGCAACAGGGATGTCTGTCCTGAAATGGTGTGCTCAAGTACTCGGAGTCCCTGGGCTCTGTCCTCCAGTTCTTGATCTCCAAGTCCACATTGGTGTGATTGTGTCCGTTTTCTCTTCATGTACACCGAAGACGGTGTAGATGTTTTCACGAATCTTTCATGAAAATATTTGTAAAAATAAGCTAATTTTATGTGAATCGTATAATTAAATAAAAATTAAGAAATTGCAAAAATTTTATTCATTTATTTTTTCAGTATATATTTCATTTAACTTATCTTATGGACAAAGGAACTTTACACTACCACAAAGGCAGAGGTCCTTGTGGTAGTTAAACCCACAAGTGGGAAAAGCAGTCATTGGTGCACCCCACATTTTGAAGAGGTATAATAAAAGAAAAGACAGCAGGCCTAAATCGTTAATGTAATGTGGGAAAAAATATTCAATATTAGCAATAAAAAAATATATATGGCTATTTCATATCTCATGCATATATTAGTTTTTATTAATTTTTAAAAAAATATTTTACAGCTGTCAAAATCTGTAACATCTTCCTCTTCTTCTACTACTACTTTTTCTTCACAATGGACTATTTCACAACCTACCCGTTCTCACTCTTCACCTGCACCCCCCTCTGCCAATTCCTCCGATGCTGAATCTACATCTGAAATTCAGCATGTGAATTACCCCTCCCCACAACCTTCTACTTCCTTTTCCTCACCACCCCCGACTAACAAAATAGAAGACCTTCGACTACAACTTCTAATGCTGCAGCTTCATCATCGACCAAAAAAAAAAAAACAAAAACAAAAAAACAAGAGCACGCAGACTTCTTCTTTCACCACTGGGCTAGAGAAACAGTGCAACGTGTGTTTATCAGAGGAGGAGAAGTGCCAGTACTGGGTGCATGACAGATGTTTGGGATTTTCTTTTAAAAATAAAGCTGAATTGAAGAAAGTTGTTTTAAATGCCCAGCACATATGTGAAATATAGTAGTATGAAATAAATTATCAATTGCAAATAATTCACTTTCTCTAGTTTATCCAGATTCCTACAGGCCTGGTTCCAATATACACATTTTGGTGCACCAGGGGGTAACCATCGTTTTGTTTCATTGTTTCTGGATTCCAAAATAAAGTCTCCACCTTCTCCTTTACTGTGATGCCCTGATTTTACAATGATTTTTTTGTTTCAAATACATTTATCTTGAATTATTCTATTTATAATCTGTGTTTGATGTTGTTAAGTTAACTTACGAGTCATGGATTCGTTCTCATTTGTAAAATGAAGAACTTCAGATGGAGATTTGTCTCATGATGGAGTCCGGGACTTCTATCTGCTGATAGTTAAATTTATTTAGTTCAAAAAATAAAGGCGCAAATTCAATTCTCCCCGCCATCATAACTTGAGTGTTGTTTCTACGTACACCCACTCGAAACATGTACAGGGCAAGGATGTAAGTAAAAACAACTTCTTGGACAAATCTGCAAATAAGAATAAGTTCAATAATTAAATAAGTTTTTATTTTCATAGACTATATTTTTGATGACATGAAGCAAAAACATATTAAAATTACCTGTAATTACAGTCTTCGACTGAAGAGCACCATCGGAAGTATCCTAATGCTGATGGGGAATCGCCCGATGAAATACAATCCATAACATAGGGATTGAGTAATTCATCGCCTTCGTTGTTAGAAAATAGAGTTTTCATGTTTATATCAAAGCATATGCATTTTCTAAAAAAAGGTTATTCTATAAATTTATCTTGGTAATTTTGAATAGATGTTTGTACAAATACCTGTGCCATATAGTAGTATTTCCAAGAACTGGAAAGCTTTGTGGTGGTCGCTGGCATCATGGTATGCGTTTAAAGCTCACCTTGGCTGTGCGGTAGCCCAGCATCTTTGCCAAACTTTCCCCAAAGCCTATACCAATATTATGATGGCTGCAATATTTTAAAATATTAATGATGTAGTCATATTTAATATTTAAAATACTGTTATATTGTATGATTTTCAAAAATACATTTCGTCATGTTTATTTCAAAATGACCAAGTCCTGGAGCGAGGACGATGTCTTGAAGATCTTGCTCTTGCTCTATAACTTTGTTACCAATGAGATACATTGTAAGGCAGGCCATCACACTCAACTAAGGTCCATTTCCTGGTCTCAACAGTGGTCTCTGCCTTGATCGCTGCAAGGACTTCCTTAACAGCTTCGTATGAGCAAGGCCTTTTTGCAACTGGATTGCCGATGATGATTTTTGGCTTACCTTGGTGGTTGTGCTCTACGAAGCTGTAACGGTCCTCTTGTACTCTTGATGTTACATTTCTCAAGTCTTCCTCCCTCTTTCGTTTTCTGCCTCTGACGCCCTCCTCGATGCTGTCTGTTGGTCCAGTCAGTCCATTCATGTGGCTGTTGTATACTTTCTTTAATCATCTTTCCTCAACAAATTGCAAACGTAAGTTCCGGAATATATCTCCGAATTAATCTAAATAATTAGAAAAATTGCTAAATTGTGTATATACGTTATTTGGATTGAGCAATGGTCTAGGTGAGAGAAGGGGTTTTTGTTGTAAATAGGAAACATTATGAGGAAATAAATGAACTATGGTGGTAATTGCTGATAAAATAGTTTTTTGTCATAATTTACACGTCATCTCCTAGTCAGAATCTGATTGTTGTCAAAGAACGTTAAATCGTCCTCCACACCACTAATAGGAGTTGTAGATAAGAGATGGGTACCCCAAAGCGTAACAGGCGGACGGACAGACAGACGGCACTATCAAGATCTGCATGATGATATCATCAGATATAATCCTTGCAGTTAGACCCCCATACTACGGAAAATACCTGATCAGTGATGACGAAACATTTGGAACAGCACCATCCAGGAATTAAGGTGCGTTACACCATCCATTCAAGGAAAGATTAAGGGGACTTCACCAGTCCGCTCAATAGACCAACACAAATATCAATCCAAGGCCAAGGCTGCGAAAGAAGTTCACACTACCTAAACAAAAACACCACAGTAAACATACAGAGGAATCAACAAGCACCGACAAAAGTTAAACCAGTGAAATCTAACCTTATATACGTCCATTTGTTTCCATATCGCTTCATGGGAGTTCGCCTCTTGTCAATTTGTTTGGGTTAGATGACCTCAACGAGTCGGTTTCATATGACCCCCCCCCCCTCCCCAGGAAAGATGTAAGGCCAAATCCTCCTGTTTCTCCTGTATGAGTGACGTTCTCATGAGACCGATCTTCCTCCAGTGAGTGACCTTTCGCCTGAGGCGGTTGTTCCTCCAGCAATTAAGGAATGGTGCGGTTCCTCTGTGACCACTGCTGTTCCTGTTATGGATGTGGCTGCTCCATCTTGCAGCATTGGTGTTCCGACTGTTAGGACTGGCATTCCACTATGCGACACAAGACCTCAGATTATACTGTCTCAACTAAAGGACCGGTTTCCACATCCCACAGAGTGGGGTTCTCAAATCCGCGACAGAAGTATTATTTCCTCGTCACAAACCACGGTCTAAATGTTCGATCCTCTCCATTCTGGTCGCGGTTGAATGAGAAAAAATTATTTCGTGGCTCGATCACTAAAATATTGATTAATGCAAGTTAAGCATAGTCGGAAAATGAACTTTGACGCGATATATACAATCGCAGTTAACAAAACATTTTTTGTTAATTGTGCTGTCAATTGTTGATTATACTCCCTGTTTGAAAATTAGAGGGTATATACTGATAGGGACGTCCGTCCGTTCTTCTGTTACGCTTTAAAGTACCTATATCTCTTATCCCAACCCTTTTTATACCACTGAATGAATTTTAATCAGACTTTCACAGAATCTTTGTTAGTAAGTGCCATTGTGTACCTTCTGTTTTACTTTTTGATCGGACACACATTTCGGGTTTTCCATGGCAAAATGCCATGGACAATGCCATTCTTTCTGTAATATTGGAGGGTACCATCTCCTATCCACAACTCCTCCTTTACCTTCGAATAAAAATTTAATGATACTTTAAATAACAGATTCTTTATTACATAATGTCATTGTGCACCTTCTATTTTATTTTTTGATCCGACTCTTATTTCGTGTCTCCCAGAACAAAACATGTTCTTTGCCATTATAATGGTATGGGAAGCGAGGGGTCTCGTTCAGTGAGCTCAGTGATCACAGTACCTCTAGGTAATTTATTTTATTTTATGGTTATTTTTAAAAATAACATTTCTTAAAATAAAATAAGATATTTCACTGAAAAGTATTTTTTAAAGCTATAAATGGCGTATTTTAGCTAAAAAAATAAAAATACGAGATCAAGTGTAGAATTACATATTTGCTATATTTACGTTCAAATTTAATTTTTTGCCGATTTTGAACTTAAATATCCCCACGTTTCTTTAGTTAAATTGACTTTAAACTGTGTCTTATATTTAATTCCGAGTCGGAAATAAATCGGTTATTGTTTTAAATCTCGGATATCTAAGAAAAGCGATCGATTTAAATTGTGTAATTTACAGGAAAGTCCTATCTTTTTAGTAAGTATCAAAACAAATACAAAGATCTTTTTAATTTTAGTTAGTCTGAACTTATCAAAAATACGCCATATATGAACTTATACATCAATCACTCTCATTTTCATTCTGCTCTTCGCGCATCTCATTAAATTCCACATCGTCTAAAACCACGGTTGCGGGTCCGCATATATACATGTAACTCTATCCTACCCGTGGCTGCTTCCTCACAAAGAAGTGTCGTAATCATAAATATTTACGTCTCTCTCTAATGTGACGTCATATTCAGTCAGTGGCAAGTTTTGTTTCCATCACTATTGAAACAAGGAAACATTTACGTAACCATCAATTGTCGCCCGAAAAATAAATTAAGTAAACAATAGAAATGAGTCTTGATCATCAAACCGCTTCGATCTGAGTGAAACAGGCATGCTTCTAAAATATGGAGACGATAGTCGAGAATATTTTGAAAACTTAGAGTCGGATGAAAATCAAACAAAAACGATACCCTTTGAAACTCTATCAATTCCTCAATTAAATGTTTGGCGCAATTAAAGTAAAAAAATTGAAACCAACACACGCAGCACCTATATTCAAAAAATGTATTTCACTTTAAGAATATAAAACACAAAGTGTGTAGAGTACGTTATTCTGCGATAAGTAAAATTCGATGTTCGAAGAAAAAAGGAGCTGTCGTTTTTTCGATAGCAAATTATTAGCAACTATATATATTTAATATGAAACACATATATTTTTTAATTATTCACTTTAAGGAAGTAAATATTTGTATCTTGTAATTTATAAAGGGAAAGAAAATTTTGATTAACAATTTTTTAAATGTTTAGAAAACGTTTAATTCTAAATAACTTCTCCCACCTCAGTCCCCGTACATCAAAACTTAAACAGTGAGGTTGCCGATATCGAATCACTTGATAAATTTGCTTGGATAGTTCGTACACAAGCTCGAGTTAAATTCATAATACAACATTGTTTGGTGATACTACATGTATGTTTGACTTATAACATCATATATATTTTCCCAATAACCACTGATTAAAAAAAAAGTATATCGCTATACTTTGATGAAAGATGTTTTCTCCTTTAGCGGATCGTTTTCTCCATTACCGAATCACGTGACATACAGCTGATTCTTTTTGTTAGGGGCGGTGTCAAAATATCCTTTTTACGTTTACAAGGCCTTAGGCCTAAAATATAAACAAGAAAAACAGAAAGGCTAATATTATTTTCTTTTGAGTAGACTAGTGTTCATTTTATTGCACCCGACAATCAATGAAAAATACAACAACAATGAATTCATTATATAAAAATGACTAGTTGATATAAAACAACTGTCTTGGATCTACAAAAAGAATCCATTAGTTTAAAGTTATTCTAAGTCATCATTATTGTTAATTTTATGAGATACATGAACATACATTTCATGTAATTTTAAACACAAATGAATGGATTCAGGAAAAAGGACATACATAACAATTATTTCAGGGCTCTGAGTGCATGATGCTAAACTTGGGGTATTAAATTCTGTTTATTATATAGTCAAGATTTGCACAGTTCCATTGCATCACCCTCTTCTAATTTTGAAAACAATTCTTTCAGTTCATTAAACAAATTTTCATAATCTACATTTGCAAGTATGTACTTGCAGGGAAGAACAACACCACCGCCTTCCTTATTAGGTTCTGGCCATGAATGAAAACTTGGCACTGGCTGTCCAGTCACCTCAGCATATATTTCACCACCATTATCCAAAATGTTCCGAAAATTTGCAGAAAGACACCTGGGTACATGTCCGATAGGTAGCCCAGCTATATCACTAACTTTCAGTTGGCGTTTCTCATCTGTAATATCATTATGAGTATGTTGGGGAAATGTGTTCAATGGTGGGAGCCACACCAAACAAGCATTGACATCTTTGATATTTGAATATTCCCTGTCAACAAGTAAACGAGTTGGAGGAGATGTAAAGGGGGGACGGATTTTAAATGCATGATAGCCTTTCACAACACATTTGTCGATTATAATTTTTCTTGAAGCTAAACTTTTGGATTTCACCATTCCAACATCCACAGTAGGCTGTAAAAGGAATGAAAAATATCTGTAAATATCTTAAAGTATAGAAAATGTAGTAAATAAATACAGAGTACTATGACGACCTGTTACTGTAATAATTTTAAAAAATTCACATATGTTACATCAGAGTTTCAAGTGTATAACATTTATAAAATTAAGACCTCACATAGACTATGTATATATACTAGTACAAGTACAATTCATTGTCAGAATCCATCAGATTTCTACCCGTTACACTTTATATTTGTTGAAAGCGGTGTATTAATGGACAAAAATCTCCTGGTTTTGAATTATGAGTAAAATTTTAAATACATTCAACATCAAGTAAATAAGCACCCAGTTAAATTTTGGACACACAGAGCTTTCATTCACATCAATTTCATTAGATAAGCACTCCGTGTGCACCCAACTGTCACAGGAATCACACTGGACCCAAAGCCTCTCCACTCCTAACTCTTCATCTTCTTGTTCTGTACTGTGACATGCTTGGCAAAATGGTTTGGTCCTGTTCTAAGCCTACAGTTTCATCACTGTCACTGTCACATGTCAATTTTCTTAAATTTTTTGATCTCCTCTTGTGACATTCTTTACTTTTCTTAATTCTTTTCTTTTGGATAGTTTTCTTTTGTTGTCTTGCTAATTTTTTCATGTACTGAAGTTTAGCTTTTTTTCTTTCTTGGCAAAAGACTTAATTGTCTCCAGTTGCTTTAAGGAAAATTGTCTGATACTTTCTGGAGAGGTCAGGTGATCAGGACATGTGACTAAAACAGACAGTCGTGTTCTCGTTAAACAGTTAGTAGCCTTAGGGTAGACCAAACTTTCTGTTAACACAGGAGACATTGGCACATCACTAGTATCTGAAAGTTCTCCAATTCCGTTACTTTCCTCTTGAAGATTAGACTGTACAGGCTGTTTGGTGTCCAACTGTAACACAGCTGCATCAGCAAGTAATTCAAGTCCTGATGTGCTACATGTATGTCTGCTTTTTTTTTCAACCCTCTGTCATGTGGATATGCTTTTTCGTGCAACTTTTTATACACATCGAAACAAGATGACTGTCTTTCAAGATCAAGGCCTTCCTCTATTTGATAAGCATAACGTTGTCGGACAGGGGTGGAAAGGGTGTTCTGAAAAACCTTAAGAGCACCTTTGGCTTTCTTCTGTTCGTGAGATTCTTTTTGACTACCAATCCTTACATTGTTCTCAATATCTGTACATACATTTGCTGCTCCATCATCTGCATAAGTAAGTGAAGGTTTCAGCATCTCTTGAGTGATGACTGTACTGGCGACAGGATATATACCTGCAGATTTAAAAGCATTGATTACAGTTAATGGTTTGTAAAACTGTAAGAAGGTCTCTGGCAAATTTATTGCGAAATTATCTTTTCCAATTGCTTTTCCAGGATGTTCTCTACAGTACTTTCTTGATGTAAGGTGCCACTTTGATTATCAAGCGGTTGCATAAGGCGAGTTGCATTCGGTAGAATCCTGTATAACTCTATTCCTTTTGATTAGGCTTTCATGAAAACATCATGATCGACATGACTACTTGCGCTGTCAAAAAGAAGCAAAACTGGACGCTCTACCCCAGCATGTCGATCAATATGGTCCACAAACTTGGAAAACGTTGCTCTGTCCACCCACCCTTTCTTTGTATATGCAGTATCGGTTCCAATTAAAGACCCATTGAGAGGATAATAACCCCTTGGCTTTGGCTCTGGGTAAACAAGAAATGGAGGCATCATTTGCCCAGAGGCACTGCCACAAAACATCACAGTGAGACGCTGTTTCCCAAAGGAAATATAGGGCACACCCATGTCTCGTCTAGTTGGCCCTATGACTTTACTTTTGTTGCTGACAATATTGAAACCCGTTTCATCTGCATTCCATATTTTGTTTGGCTTGTCAATCAGACCAATGCTTAGCAAAACTTCTCGAAATCTGTCATACCATGCATCCACTTTTTCTTTGGTGACCTGGGATCTCTTTAGCTCCAGTGCAGTCTCTACTCTTTGGTTGATAATGTTGATAATTGAATTTCTATTCATAAATGCATAATACCACTTTTTACCTGGTCTTCCATCTTTGAACGGCACCTGACGTTTTTCTTTATATTAACAACTGTCTGCACAGAGTCCAAAAACTCGCACATCCTCAAACCCATACCCTTTTGAGACATTTCACAAAGCCACTTTGTCATGGCTGTCTCTTCTGATTCGGTGAATACTGGAGGTTGTCCTTTAACTTTATATGGGTCTACTTCACCTGTCTATCGTCTATATAGAAATGAATAAGTCAGCTCATTCTCCTCTGCTGCTTTCCTGATTGATTGATTGATTGTTGTTACTTACATCATACAGTGCTCGTCGGACTTTCTCCCTTCTCTGTGGAGACATTCTCTTTCCACATGTTCTGTACTTCTTGGTGATTTTGGCTGCTGATTTTTGATCTAGAGTATTTCCACCACCTTTATTGTAAACTTTTTTTGGAGGCATATCTAAAAGTCCATATAGTTATTTAATGTCAGTGAAAGAAAGAAATTGTTTCCGGATGGTGAAATTTTCTACAAACGGGGAATGTAGTGCATTTTAAACTTCTGGTTTTTTTTATTGCAACAGGTGTTAAAAAAAAGCATGCGAAAAATTAATTTTGACATGATCCCTGCATCTCCTAATTGTAGCAGTGATTCGTAATTAGAAACTTAACTACCTACAACTTTATAGCTAATACAATTATTCCCTGATTAAGAAATTGTTTGACGCTTTCGGTGCTTTTAGACACATAATTTTATTCAACATCTGTACCAAATTTGCTTACCTACAACGTTCCATTCAACTTGGAGCTCAACCGAAAAGTGAAAGTAGTCTGCTGGATGCACGCTTCTAGTCTGCGTCACGAAAAAGCTTGTTTATGATTGTTTAAAAATTTCGACATTGAACAAGTTGAATTGTAATAATTTCATGATAAGTTACAAAAGCAAGAGTAATACAGCATGGCAGGATAGGTTAAGCTAAGTATTGGACCTTGATCAGAAAAATACAGAATTTTTATCTGAAAGTGATTCGGTAATGGGGGCGATTCGTTATCGGCAACCTCACTGAAACTTGTATGTATAGAGCAGCCTGGTCCTCTGGGCTTCGTTCCACATTGAAATCATAAGTATACAAGGAATATTTCCTTAACAGCGATTGGATATTGTAAGGTCGCGTTAAAGTTCAACGTCCGACTATGCTTTACTCGCATTGGTCAATATTTTAATGAGCTACGAAGAATTCTCTCCTCGTTCAACCACGGCCAGAATAGGAGAGGTAACAGAGGCTCGTACATTTTGGCCGTGGGTTGCGACGGTGTTAATTCCAAGTAGGTAGATTGTTTTGGTCGTCTTCATTTGATCAATTTCTTGCTTTATACAGTAACAAATCATCATGCAAAGTCTCTATATGTGAAATAACTTCTGTTTTTGTTTGTCGCCCGCGTGACGAAGTGGTTAGAGCGTCTGCTCTAGAGTCGCGAAGTAAGGAGTCAATTCTTACGTCGCCGGTTCGAATCCCAATGTGGGACGTGGAAACCGGTCCTTCGGATAAGACCGTATAAAGCGGGGTCCCGTGTCGCAGTAGGTGCTGGCACGAAAAAGATCTATCCATGTTCTATAGCCCGGAGTACCGAGTATAGGACAAAATTTGCAGCTCTCCACCGGCAAGTGGTGGCGTCTACATATGAGTGAAAAATTCTCGAGAGGAACGATAAACAATATACAATCAATCAGTTTTTGTTTTGTTTGATATGTCTGTATGTATGTGTCTATATTCCTGAAGGATGAAAGTGGCAGTGTATTTCTGTCTTGTAGTGATGCGATTGTAATGAAGTTGTTTGTTATGTCTGTATTAAGTAGAGAACTGTAAGATTGTGCAGTCTGTGGGCTTGTTGGAGAGTGTTTTAAGTTTACCTTCTTGAGGATATCCTTTTTTTCCCCGGAAGGTGTCTATTTCGTCTGTGAGGTCGTAGGTGTTTGTTTAATTATTGTCTTTCTCTGACATTCCCAGCCTCTTCTGCATATTTTTTCTGATCTATAATCATTAAAGAAAGATTTGGTACAATTGAAGTTCACATGTGAAATTGTTCGTATACTTATGTGTTGCTTATGATAAGAAAGCTTTGACTCATCTAACCTATCAATGATTCGACAAATAGTCAGCCATCTCTCCTCAGATGGCAGCCCGGGAGGTATGAAACTTTTTGCCTTCATGTTGAGGTTTTCTAGGATACAATTGCCCCCTTCACCCTTAGAATTGCATCACTGTTGATACGTCTAAGGCCAACACGAAAAACAAAGGGCGCAAGGCTGATTTCTTATTTGGGCGTGCAAGACTGTCCAGAAAACCTTGAACACTAGGGTCACAATTGCTGTTTATAGCGGCCCTGACATAGGGAACAATGATTTCACCAGGCATGGCAAAAAGAATATTTCGAGGATCTGCCAACTTTTATGGTGATCTGGAATTTGAAAAGAAAATAATTTTAGCATAATGGACTTTTACGAGAAGTACTGACTTTTACAGTTACACTTGGACACTTTAACCTGTGTCATCTACGTCGGGGGTTCTGGTGTAAGGGTGGGGCTCTATTGATTATATAGTGAAAATGCATTAAATCTTTGAAAATCTTCTTCTCTGCTCCTGAGTATTAAATAAACAAATTAAGTTCATAGTTATGATGAGCAAGAGTGCCTCTACCAAAATTGTGAAATTCATGGCCCCAGGATCGTGTTCTGGTGTCAGGGCAGGGCTCTATTGATTATGTAGTGAAAATGCATTAAATCTTTGAAAATCTTCTTCTCTTCTCCTAGGTATTAAATAAACTAACTAAGTAAATAGTTATGATGAGCTAGAGTGTCTCTACCAAAATTATGAAATTCATGGCCCCAGGATCAGGGTTCTGGTGTTAGGGCGGGGCTCTATTGAATATGTAGTGAAAATGCATTAAATCTTCTCTGCTCCTAGGTTTTGAATAAACTAACTAAGTACATAGTTATGATGAGCAAGAGTGCCTCTACTAAAATTGTGAATTTTATGGCCCCAGGGTCAGGGGTTCTGGTGTTAGGGCGGGGCTCTATAATGATTATATGGTGAAAATACATTACATCTATGAAAATCTTTTTCTCTACTCCTTGGTAATAAGCAGATGAACTATTTACATAGTTATGATGGGCTCCTCTTCCAGAATTGTGAATTTCAAGGCCCTTGGGTCAGGGATACCAAAATGGGGAGGGGGGGCTGTACTTATTCACGTATACTGAAAATGAATTGTTTGAAATCTGCTCCTTGGTATTAATCAAACATTTTTGATAAGCAATCGTGCCTTTTCAAAAATTGTGCAATGTGTAGACGTAGGGTCAGGGGTTCAGATGTGGTAGGAACACTCCTGATTATTGCTGAATATTACTGATTAGTTGACATACTTTTTTGTTCCCTTACCCTGCTTATCGGTATTAAGTAAACAAACTAAACAATTGCTAAGTGTTATAGTTATGATTAGCAATGGTGAGTCTTTCAAAATTGTGAATGCCATAGCATCTAGCTTAAAACATGAAACAAATTCAATCATTTGAAAGTTTTTGCATGATGCTCAGGTGACATATAAAGCCCATGGGCCTCTTGTTTTTTTTTTAAATTGGCATGCGCACCGAAGTGGCAGTGCCATCAGTGATTGATGGTGTCCGCAGAGTGGTAGAAGTAGAAACATTTTCAGCTTCTCTGCAACCGCTCAACCAATTTTAAGCAATTTTGGCACAAAGCATCTATGGGTCAAGGGACACAAAAACCGTGAATTTCATTGTCCCTGCCCCCCCCCCCACCCCCCGGGGAGGGGGGCTGAGGGGTGAGGCAAAAACCACAAGAATTAATGCAATTTTAAATTATCTTTTTCTTTACTCCTGGACATCAAGCTGTCAAACTAATGGCTTGATTGTAATAAACATTGAGTCCTCTACCAAAATTGTGAAATCTATGGCCTCAGGTTCAGAGGTTCCAGCGCTAGGGAGGAGCTATATAGATTATATAGTGAAAATGCATTATTTATTTGGAAATATTCTCCTATGTTTTGGGGCATTAAATAAACCTACCAAATATATAATTACGTTGAATAAGGTTGTCTCTTTCAAAATTGTGAATTTCATGGCCCTACGGTCAGGGGTTTTGGTGTACTATTGACTATATAGTGAAAATGCATAAAATTCTTTGAAATTCTTCTTCTCTGCTCCTGGGCATTAGATAAACTAACCAAGTGCATAGTTAAATAAGGCTGCCTCTTCCCAAATTGTGAATTTTATGGCCCCTGGATCGGGGGTTCTATTGTTAGGGCGGGTTCCTATTGATAATATAGGTAAATACATTTATTCTTTTAAAAATCTGCTCCTAAATATTAAATAAACTTACAAAGTGCATGATTATGTTAATTAAGGCTGCCTCGTCCAAAAGTGTGAATGTAATGGCCCCTGGGTCAGGTGTTCTGGTGTTAGGGCGGGGCTCTATTGATTATTTTGTGAAAATGCCCAAATTCTTTAAAAATCTTCTCCTCTGCTCCTTGGTTTTAAACCAATGAACTATATACATAGTTATGATAAGGAAGGATGCTTCTTCCCAATTTGTGAATTTCAAGGCCTCTGGATCATTTGTTTTTGTGTTGGGGGGTCAAATTATTACACTGTGAATATGCATGAATTCTTTGAAAATCTTTTCCTTTGCTCCAAGGTATTATGCCAATGATCTAAGTACATGTACATATTTATGATGAAGTAAGGTGCCTCTTCCACAATGTTTAATTTCAGGACCCCCTGTGTCATAGTTACCGGAGGGGTACTTAGTCTGAATATTAAACAATGCTTTGAAATCTGCTCTTTGGTAGTAATCAACCATTTATAATAAAATTAAATTTATGAAAAAAAAAATCCAAAATTTTGAAATCTGTGGCCAAAGGTGTTGGTTCCTGTGGGACGAGGTGCACAACTGGTGGTTATGAAGTGGAAATGCAGTTTCTCTTTTGATACTCTGATCTACCTCGGGTATTAAGTAACCAAAGTAAGCATGCTAAGTGTATTAATTAAGATAAACAATGCAGCCTCTTTCAAAATTGTGAACTTCATGGCTTTTGGTTTTGGAAAGTTATAGAAAATTTTCATTTATCTTATGGACATAATGAACCATGCCTGCTAACATGATAATATCTTTGGTTTGAACATATTTTATTGTAATTTCTAATTACAAAGGGATTTGGGCACAGGTTCTAAAAACTTGTATTATATAATATGATATAATATAATATAATATATGTATATTTTCGCCCATCCTCAGAGTTATCTGTGTGGTGGGTTTCGTTGACATGGGATAGAAATTCCACCTCCCATCATTTTGTCGTCTTACACAGAACAAATAACTATTTTCTCGATCAGTTGTCATGCAGGCATATATGGAAGGTCATCAAACCCTACAGCTGTCCACCTCCTTGCATCACCGACCCTTGCCTCTTCCATCAAATGGTCATATACCTGAGTATATAAGATTAAAACATATACCCTCTTACTTCAAACAAAATATAGGGTGCTTGTACTTGATCTGAATTATTTACTTGAATACATAGTTTCTCCACTGCTTCATATGAACATGGATTTTTTAAATATAATATCCCCAGCAATGACCTTTGATGACCCAGGTTTATGTCCCGGTCCAATGTCCTTGTACCTGTAAAGAACAACGCACAGTTACACCCGATTCCCGCCTAATTTTACAACCATTGAATTCCATATTGATGACAATTTGGCCATAAAATCTTTGTTTAATACAAAGAACAGTTCAATGGGGTAATTGAGTAATTATTCTAATTTCAGTGCTAAATAGTAAAATATCTCTAATTCCAGCTCTTGAAATAAGGGGGGTTGACGATATTTTTCGCTTTTGTCTTTTAGTTCTAAAAGATGTTTTAAAAATATTTTTCCGTTGATTTCTATAGTGCAAAACGCGAATTTTACAAAAATTTTAAAGATATCTGTCGTTTTTCTCCAAGAAGTTGTGTTTTATAAAAATCCATATAAACATCAATATAAATATTAAAAATCATTCGAATATCTTAACTTTTGGAAATTGACTTTGAGGTAGCGGGTGAACAATACTATCGTTCGCAGTTCTTTTTTTACCTCCATACTGAAAATTCCTCGACAATAACCTACGCCAACCCATCCCCAAAGATCTAGAAGGGTTGGAATTATTTGCTTTCTGGTTCTCAAGTGCATTGCATTGCATCTTCTTTGCATTCTCCAATGCAGTCTGACTAAAGCCAGCCCCTACTATATCACTTCGTTAGTACTAACGAAGTGATATAGTAGGGGCTGGCTTTAGTCAGACTGTGTTGTATGTTAAATGCTAAACATATTTTTTTTTTTTAAAAAGCCTTCCTTAAAGCAGAGGCTCTTTAATCCTAAAGTGGACACTAGGGCTGGGCAATAATATCGATATTTCAATATATTGCAATACAATGACAAAAAATATCGTATCGCAATACGATTTTGTAATATCGATATATTGGCAATATGCTTAAATTAAGGAATTTTGTCATTAAATATAAAAATGGACTTATTAAAGTTTGTTATTAAGCCTAACAGTACGACAGAAGTTGTTTTGTGGGAACATTTCAGAGAATAACTTTAATGAAATCAACAATTTTTTTGTCAGTGTTGGTTACTTATCATAGCTATGTACATTCTGCATGTAAATTAAAGTAAATATAGTAAGAAAATGCCATTTAAATTAAATTGAAAATATTGCAATACATATCGCAATACAGTTACAAATATCGCAATATATC
>PRKT01000181.1:916478-968117 GCA_003671525.1 Saccostrea glomerata
GTCCGTCCGTCTGTTACGCTTTGGGGTACCCATCTCTTATCCGCAACTCCTCTTATACCACTGAATGAAATTTGATGAAACTTTTACAGAATCTTTATTACATATTGCCATTGTGCACCTACTATTTTACTTTTTGATCCGACACATATTTTGGGTTTCCCATAGAAAAACATGGACACTGCCATTTATACACATGGGAGGCGGGGGTATCATTTAGTGAGCCCATTGCTCACAGTACCTGTAGTTTCAATAGTGGTCGTATTTCAATAGTGGTTTCTATTTATGTTTGTTATTGAAATGTACTCTCAACCACTATTGATTTTATTATTTCAATAGTGGTCGTATTTCAATAGTGGTTACTAACTATGTTTGCTATTGAAATGCACTCTCAACCACTATTGATATAATTATTATACCCCCCGCTTGAAAAGTGGGGGCATATAGTAATCGGTATTTACGTCTGTCCGTCCGTCTGTTACGCTTTGGGGTACCCATCTCTTATCCGCAACTCCTCTCATACCACTGAAGGAAATTTAATGAAACTTTCACAGAATCTTTATAACATATTGCTATTGTGCACCTCCTATTTTACTTTTTGATCTGACATATATTTTGGATTTTCCAGGGCAAAACATGAATACTGCCATTATATTCATATGGGGGGGGGGGGGGTATTATTTAGTGAGCTCATTGCTCACAGTACATGTACCTCTAGTTTTATAGAAAAATATTCATATGTATTAAACTTACGTGTCAGCCTCTGTTGTATGTTTTATTTCAAACTTACTGGGTAAAATTGCAACGTATGATCGACATATGTTGAACATTCGCCATATGATTAACGTATGTTTCTAAACATATTTTGATTAAAAGTTAAACATATGTTTCTTATATGTTTTGTATTTTCATATGATAAAGATATGTCTATATAACATTTTTGAAGAAGTTTTCCCATTATATCACAAATATAATATTTTTATTCATATGCCCCGAAAAACTGCCTAATCACGCCGGATACAGTTATGTTGCCCTCCCGAACACAGTTATGCTCCCTCGCGTGCAATCATTCTGCATATTATTTACGTCGAGTTCGAAATTCACAGAGGCAGTTGATAAGCAAACGTAAACAGTTCCGCGAAAATTAAAAAGTCGGGACAACGTCTGCGATTTGTTTATTTGAATTCAGAGGAATTAGATGATACAATTGAGGAGAAAAAATCCTTAAATACAACAAAGGTTATCAACACAAGTGTCAGTATACTGAAAACATTCTCCAATGAAACAGGATGGGGTATTTCGGAATTATACTCAACGTACATGTGTACATAGATTAGTGTTCAATTAATGCGTTCGATAATCGATTAGGGTTCAATGTTTAAAAATGTTATATACCATATATTACATGGCTTAATTCTCGGGCGGCAATACCAGAATATTTGCTCCTCGGTGACAGGAAAGCCCTTCAGCATCGGGCGACATAACACTCCAGGGCTTTCCTGTCACCTTGGGGCAAATATTCTGGTATGCAGCCCTCGAAGCCATGTAATATATGTATAATGTTCATATGTTTTCCATATTTTGAGCATAATTATGTTCATTTCATTTAATTTTTTTCTAAACATTTTTATATTATGTTGACATACGAATGGATATAAGTATTGTAAATTGAGAATATTATTCGTCGTCGATATACGTACATGTATCTAAATGTCGAGACTGCAAGTGTTTTCTTCATTTTATCCCCCCAAAGCAATCTCTGCAAGTATATAACTGATCAAATACTTTGTAAATGAAGCAGTAGATCGATTTTGACGAAAGATTTTTACTATTTGCAAGGTTGATGCTTCCTTTTGGTTGCAGTGTCCGTAAGTTGAGACCTCGACCACAGTATGAATATGATTGCAGGGAATTCTTTTACGGAGTTTCAGTCGAAATTGATGTAACTGACCTTGTGATGTTTGCCTTGTGAATAATGAGGTAAGGAGTAATCTTTTCTTTTGGGTAAGAAAAATGTGTAACTTTAAATTCCATTGTTTAGATCTCATTGATATCCACCAAAATGTGGCTTCGATACTGTAGACTGGTAAGGCTAAAAATGGTTGAATCCGTTTTTTCTAATCAACACTATATAAATATTGGTTTGTTTCTTACAAGAAATTTGAAGTGCTGTTCTGTATACGCAATAAAGTCTAGAATATGACTCGTATTACCATTACTGAATGAAGATTTTAAAACAAACTAAATATTTCACTATATATTGTAAAAAAAAAAAAAAAGAAAAAGCGATGCTCACTCCAGGACGCAAAACTAGGATAAATTTTTACACCTGTGTTTTGTAAAGCTATCTCGCGATTTCTATCAGTTTCAACATACTAATACTTGTATTACAGTTCATTGCTACCGTCTCATCATTTTTTTTTATCTATAAAAATTATTGATTATCTTAGTATAGTATAAAATTTTCCTTAACATGGGATAAAATTTCCTGAATCTACCTTTCCTCGTTATATGAATCCTTTGTGCAGGTGGAAGATTAGTCCTGGGTCTTGCGTTAATTGGCCTGTCATTCATATGACAATTGAGTTCAGAGTTCAACTGATTTCTCCTCCCCAATACTTTTATCCTCTATTGTAAAATAAGTGGTCCAGAGCATTGGGCTAATAGACCAATAATATTCATTTATGGTGTAATGCCTCCTAGATTTCATATTAATGTAACATCTCTACAATATGGCCGTCGTTCGTTTTTCGACTTCGATTAATTTATATATGCATTAGTCAATAGAGCAACAGAAGTTTTAATAGGATACAAGTGTATTTTGATCATATCAAAGATAACTAAAACAAGTGTAGTCACTGTCAACGAATACGTATAGTAAACGCCAGCTGGTACAGTAGATATCTGTTCACAACGAGACGGAACAATTTTTATCTTTCAGTTTCGTCATGACTTGTACGAAAATAATGAAAATGTTCTAATGCCTCGAATTGGATTGGTTTCGACCTTTTCGGGCTTTATCAAAGAGGACCTAAACACGGACTTCGTGTTCTCAAAACTTTTTTTGATTCAAAATAGAAAGTTTCGAATATTATGAACCTTTGGATTTTATTTATTTCAATCACACTGCTGCTATGCCATGTAGTTTCTATAGGAGGGAATCATTTTGTAAATGAATGGGCTGTGGAAATTCCTGGTGGAATACGTCAAGCTCGAGAGGTTGCTAAATCTCATGGATATGAAATCGTTAAGGAAGTAAGTGAATAAACGGACTTTTTGGCAAGTATTATTTTTATAAGGACAGGATCGGAGAAAAGTCAAATGATTTGACTTTAAAGTTGTTAATGCATAATACATAGCATACGAAATAAAACAAAAAATGGTATGGTACCAGAAAGGTCTTGAGGAGGCTCTAATTAAGGAGGAATTTTTAATTTTTTTTTATTTTAACTAAATGTAGTTCCGAAAACATCCTTTATGATCTACAGAAACCTCCTATGTTTCTCTCATTTCAAAAATATTTGATAAAATTACATAGTCACCCATGTGTCAAATATAAAGCATATTCAAAATAAATTCAAGCTAACTGTATCAGTTGAAAAATTATTATTTTATAAATTAAAAAAACATTTTTTTTAATTGTGGTAGTTTATTCCAGTATTATCGTATAACGTCGTATGTTACAGTAATTTAATGCAAATTTTGTAAGCGTGTTGCAGCTGAAATGATATTTACAATTTGAACAGCTGAGTATACGATAACAAAATTACATAGAACAAATGAAGCATAAGGTAAGGTGCAAAGCTGAAAAAGAGTTATTTTTTACCTTCTCTGATTTGTTTTCTGGTCGATTGTAGAACAATAAAAAGAAAAGAATTTATGTAACTGAAAATTTTTAAACTTTTAATTTGGTCAGTAACAATTTGATTAGGTTTTAAACATGGTCGGACAGTAAAACGTTGTACATGTAAAACTTTTTTCCATAGTTCATATATCTATATATATCTATTGCTAAATATTAGAAAGATAACCAAGAGTGAACTGTTCTCAAAATGGAAAACAGGAAGTGACCTGTGGCAAGAAAGAATTGCTAAATATCTGAGTGCAATCAAACAGTTAAGGATGTGGATGCCGGAATTCATAAAACTTCCCGCGTTTCTTTGATTGAAAAAATTAATTCATTCTACATTTATCAAATCATGTTTAATTTTGACAACACTATGTTATGTATTCATACAGTTGAAAATGTTATTAGAATATATGTAAACATAAAAGGTGGAGATTTTTTAATAATTAAACTAATATGATTATTATTTTATTAGGCACTTTGTTTGAAAGCAGTATATAGATTGCGTTGTTATGCAATATACTGCAGTCTTGCAACGGCGATGTGAAAGAGGAAAAAGGACTTTAAACATTGCTAAAAACGTATTAAAAATAATCTCATGCCTTTGTGATTAAAGGTATTTTTATCTAATTTGTTGTATCCCTCTCCTGATTAAAGACATACAATTCATGGATAAAATCATAGCCAATCAAATATCATGTAAATTCAATTTTTACAATAAGATACAAATAAATTTGAGTTGACTAATATTGGGAATAAAGAAAATCCAAAATTAAGTTTTGCAAAAGTGAAAGGAGACAGAACGTGTAGAGAAATTTACAGAATCCTTAAGGTAGGATTCTTCTCTGGTTTTCTGACTAGATAAAACATTCAAAGTATATTTGCTTATATGTCTGATATATTGAGGTTTAAGGAATTTAAAAGACCATATTTTTATTTCCTCATCACAATTGTACAACTTTAAAAGAAATGGTAAACTGCGTTTGAAAACTAACAGGGACTATATTTTTGGCGTAATGGTGGCGTATGAAAATATCTTCTCTTCTGCCTCTCAAAATTATAATAGAACAATGAATTTAGTTATAATTTTTGCACAATCGAAGACTTGGAGAAATTTTCAAATGTAAGTTAAATTAATAATGAGGGACTTAACTTTCAAAATATATCAAATAAATATGATTTTTCAAAAAAACTAGAACTTTGTTAGCTTTTAAACGCCTCCTATCAAAGTGCAGATTTGAGCCAAAAATCCATAAAAAGTATTTTTTTTCTCTCTTAGTAAACGATCAAAACTTTTTTTTGTATCATTTTGTACATTTATAAGACTACTTTATTATACGTGAAAATAAGAAAAAGTTAAATATAGGAAGCATATGAAAATAACTAATATATCCTAAAAAATTAAGAAAAACAGAGAAAATTCGGATTAGCCAATATCCAGTTTAGTTAAATTATTTATGTAACTTTGGTAATATTATTCTATAGACCCGATATAGTAATATGTTTTCATGCAAAAAGAACAATCTTTAAACTTTTGAAATAGAAGTAGGTATCACATGATTGGCGACATTATTTTTTCATTCTGAATGTCAAGAAAAAAGATAATGACCTTGTCTTGACCTTGCCTCTAATATAAAACGGTCAAATTTAATTTTCACTGATACTATCATTTATTGATATTGTGTTCTTGATTCTGTGTAAATTTCATTAATTTTATGAGAAGAATCCTACCTTAAAACAGTAACCACAGAGTTATAAAAATTAGAATTCTAGAAAAATTCATGGTGAAACTCTTTCACTTCAGTAAAAGACATCGTTGGTTTTCCTAACAATTGCATTGTACGACATATTAGGTACGTTGCTAACGTTTATTACGAGGGTGACTCCAACATTGTTTTTGTGTACTTAGTTTAGGGGAGGGGGTGTAAATTATAAAACAAATGCTTATATAATCATACAACAGACCTCTACTATGTCTTCATCTAGCAAAAGTTAGACTGATTTAAAAATATTCAAGTCACTCATATGCTTTGCTTTATAATGATGAAATAGACACAAATTTTGCATTGGACGGTAATTTCGTAAATCGTTCCTATAATTGATAAATACGCCGCTACTTCAGTATTTGACTGCCATTTTTCAGGATCTAATGGCTGCTTGCGGCCTAAAGCTTTTACATGTTGATGCCACTTAATGAGGTAAAATATGATGGCTGCTAATTAATCGAAGGACAACTTCCCATCGAAGTATGATAGAAAATAAAGCCTAAACAAAGAAAGATTGTCTTTTCGTTGACAAAGATTTCAAATGTTAATGAACAGCAATACGCTTTGTGTCAAAAGTATCTTCCAAACTGCGACTGCTTGTAGAAAATATTATATACATGTATAAAGCATCAAATATCATATTATAAACTTTTCTGAGCTCATAGAGCTGAGAAAGGTTTTATGCAGAACTATCAAATTGAAAAATCATTCATAATAAATCGAATCGGATGTCATTGAAAAGTTCAAAAGAGAAATATAATTATGCCCTTCCCACAAAATCAAAATTAGCCCGATAGATCTGTATATTTTAATGTTAACATTATTATTTCCTCGCAATGGAGTTGGAAGAATATATAGTAGAGCGTTAGTATGTATGTGTGTTTATTAGAATGTTTGTGTGTTAGTTTGTTCTTGTGTGAAACGGAAGAGACATAATTTGCATCGGGATCAATCTCGAATGCTGTCTTCATGCTAGGGGATGCTCGGCTTTACAGTGCCATTGCTTAAATTTCACGTTTCCCCCCTCCCTAACAGATTTCTTGATGCCTTTAAACCAAAGTTCAATCTCTACTCGCACTTCTGAAAACAAGTTTTAGACAGTGAGATAGAGGAAAGAGGGATATTTATTAGATAAGACAGCCTTTGTCTTTATACCAAGTAACCTTGTCTCTATCTGTTGGGTCATGAACGTCCTTGCAATTTGGATTCGATGTATATTATATTGAGGTCGCATTTAGTTTAACTCTCGCAAAGTATTTTAAAAAGTGTAAAATTAATTCTGTTATACTCACAATGTCCGTCCGCCTGTGTGTTCATGGGGTTAAGTAAGGCTACTTAGGTTACTTTCTGGCTTATTTCAATCAGTATCCAAACCAAACGTGTAGACTGTAATGTGCCTTAGTGGACACTTTATAAGTTAAATACAGTTACCCACGGGTAGGTGTATCAATCTTATTTGGACAACTTTAGTAGTCCTTTCCTTGCCTAGTGTATGATTAACAAAGTGTATTTTTATTCAGATTCATAGAGGGATAGGTTAAAATAAAATGTGTCTATAATGTAGATGAATAAACTGAGTATGGTAATTGTTGGAGACTATATACATGTCTTTGTGTTCCAAGTCGTATTAGAGAGACCCACAATAAAACAAAGCATTAAGAAATATACAGCTACAGAAACAATGATTTTCGTCCAGTTAGGCTTTCAGATTTGTTTTTGTTCATACTGAAAATAAAAGTTACATCAGAAAGAGTTTGATTAGAATTACCATGGAATACTTAATCCATACTAATTCTAATGAAGCTTTGATTGATTTATTTGATCTTTTAATAACATTCTCCTAATTAGGACAAAGGCATTTTTTAAAGAAAAATTCTCGATATGATCATCTACGCGTACAGAATGACGTTATGACAAAGGCAGTTGCTTTAATGTCTTTTTGTCATCACAGGGGAAACGAGATGGAAACTTTCAATTTTCTAAACTAATCAAATGTTACATTAAACTTCAGTCAGGAGGAACTGCATGTAAACCTGTTCTTTTTATCTCCAACATTTTTCATCATACGCACTAAATTGGATCGATATAACTTACATGGTACAGTAATAGTTAAGAGTAAATCTTTAACTTTGTAAAATACGTTTTAAATATTTTTAAAAAGTAAATGCAGTTTAATATATATTTAAATTTTTATAACATTTGATCAATAATGAAGATACAAAAAAATTCGGAGAATGAAAACTTATTATCTATTTTCAAAAAGTGACAGAAATGCACTTCGGATTTGGAAAAGTTAACAAGGGGTATAGTGAATGTGTTGTCATCAAAATGCAGTGACATGTGTACATGTATTTTCAATAATATTATCTAGCTAATATAAAACACCATATGTTCGTCATATCCTTGATATCAAAGAACATTGTTTACTAAGGTCAACTGTAAAAACGGTTATTTTCCCTCTCCTGATTCAGGATGCAGTTAAAAATCGGTTTGGTAGGTACATGTAGGTGACAAAAAATATTCGACAGAAATTTCTATACTTCTTCTCTGGAATGCATAAAAAAATTAGATAGCTTCCCGGAGATAAAATGGACCATTTTCATCCATTCGGTCAGGAAAAGGCACCCGAACACTGATTGGTCTTCATATATATATGAAAAATAATTCTTGAAATAAAAAAAATGCAATTAGGAATTTCTTTTAATTGAGCTATATCCTGCTGGATTTACCAGTCGGTAAATTTCCTTTTGACGATATTTTACTTTTGATTTTAATTTTCTACAGTTTGTTTGACCTATCAGAATTAAGCTTTGAATTCACTTGTGATTGTAACCGGAAAAAGAGCAGTCTAGAAAAATTCTTAGGCACTTGATGGTGTAAAACGTCTTTTTCTTCAAGTAAAATATGTTGGTGCGGAGCGAAGTATGATATAATTGTATTGTAAGCAAAGTATATATATAAACGATTTATCGCGTCAGGCCGAATAAAAACATTCACTAACTCGAATTTGCCTCTAAAAGAGTATCTTACTCTTCCTTTCTTATTCATGCACATACTTAGTATTTACATGAATTTCCAGTCCCCGTGCTTCACATAGTACAAAATGTTAACCCGCAATATTTGCATGACTTAAGAAAATCTACAAACCAACGAATTGTCTAGAAATCGATGGGTAAAAACGATGGCTCGAAATGATGTTCAAACAATAATGAACCTAGAAATAAGATACATACGAAGTTTACTAATTAGTTCCCTTAATATTACATCAGATTAGGATAAAGAAAACCCAGTCATATTTGTCGAACAATATGATATTCAAGTTTCTTTAAAGAAGGGCTAAGAAAAGGGTACCAAGCTTTTAAAGCCAATTAATTATTTCAGGGGATGCTATCTGTTGTAACCTTTGCATACAATTTCCGATAATCAGACGAATTCATCTTATAATTCATAAAAGAAAACCACAGAAACATGAACACAAAATGAATTAGAAAAATTCTCTTCTTTTTTACAAGTTCATTTTGGTGAAAATAGTTTCCTTATACTAGATTATAAGCATAACAAGAAGTACAGTTTTTGAATCCGTATTTGTAAAGTCGAAAAAATAATAGCCATTTAATGAAGAAGTAAAAATCGACTGTCCATATACCGGTTCAGAGAAGCACAAGATTGTAATTGAAAGCACCCTAGCGCAGTTTATTCCATCCAAGGGTTTGTCAAATGTATCCATAGGATCGAGCATAACGACTTTTTACTCGATTTCCTAAATTTTTCATTTATATTAATATCAAGTGATAAATAGGAAACTTTTCAGTACATTTAAAGGCTACAAATATTTTTCGTATATAAGGTATAATTGGAGATTTTCCAAATAAAAGAATATCCTTGAAGAGCCTAATATCTCATTTCCTATTTATCTGTACTATAATATAGTCAAACAAGATGTGTTTGTGAAACACTGATGTCCCCGTATGGCAACATAGCAAAGATTAAACTTTTCTTAGATGCAAATTTAATTAATTGGTACCAAAAATGAGTATTCTCACTGGAAAACAATCGTGAAATTTGAAAGTAAGCCAATGTTAAATTTTTTTTTTAATAAGTACAAAAATCTCCAAGGGCAAAGTCAAAAGGTCAATGTAATTGGTATCAAATGAAAGGTCTTGCCACATAGAATACTTATGTAGAGCATGAAAGCCCTAGCCCTAACTGTTCAGCAGTTATGGCCAAGTTTCAATTTTTTAAAAAGGAGGTCAAACTCCAACGTCAAGGTCAAAGGTTCAAAGTTCTTGTTATCAAATGAAAGGTCTTACCACAAGGATTAAATATGTAAAGTATGAAAGCACTACCCCTTACCCTTTAAAAGTTATGGTCAAGGTTTTTTTTAAAGTAGGTCAATCTCAAAGGTCAAGGTCAAAGAGTCAACGTTCTTGGTAGCCAATGAAGGGTCTTCTCACAAGGATTACATATATGAGGTATGAAAGCCCTATCCCTTACCGTTCAAAAGAAATGGCCAAGGTTAAAGTTTTTTCACAAGTACGGAAATCTACAAGATCAAGGTCAAAGGGTCAATGTTGTTGGTATCCAATGAAAGGTCTTTCAACAAAATTACATATGTGATGTATAAATGTCCTGTTATCTACTGTTCAAAAGATATGGCCAATGTAAAAGTTTAAAATTTTCATGTACAAGTGGGTCAAACTCCAAGTTCAAAAGGTCAAATTTGGTGGTACCCAAAGATAGATCTTGTCACAAGGAATACACATGTGAAATATGAAAGTCATAGCTCCACTTAATCAAAAGTTATGGGCAAGGTTAAAGTTTTTGCTGACAAACAGACAAACAGAGAGACAGACAGACAGACGGACACGACAAAAACTATACACCCCGAAACTTCCTTTACGGGGGCATAAAAACTAAACTGGTTTATGTCTATAGTATAGAATTGCATGAGAGATAAATTATCCGGTTTTTCTTTTATCCAGTTTTGAAAAAAAAAATAACCTGCTTTTGGATGCTTTTTGATATCAAATTCAATGAAAACAATTTGACAATACTGCACAGCTGTTTCTTGTTTTTGGTTTTTAAAAACCTTTTTTGCAAGTGTCTCCCTGATAATATTACAAGAGATTTCCATAATTTTCAATATGCACAGCTGGTGAAACAATCCTAATACATGAAGTTATATTTGCATTTATATGAATATATTCTAAAATTTCCATATTTAGTATTACTATTTTTTTTTATTTCCAGATAAAACCCTTCGAAGATCACTATGTATTACGTCATCGTGACGTACCAGTTCGATCTAGACGTGAGGCTCATCATCACACACGGCGTCTAGAGAAGGATGGACGAGTGAGTATCAATAAATATACCCCACCCCCTTTAATCTAAATCCTCAATATAAAGGTGACCATTTGATTAACACCCCCTCCCTTTTAATCTATATAATTTAAAGGTGATTACGTTTACTGACAGTCTGATTAAAACCAGCCCCCTTCTCCTTTCACTAGTGAAAGGAGAAGGGGGCTTCAGACTGGTTTACTGATGTCGGATAGGGCCAATTCAATTTGATTACCCCCTCCCCCCGCGCATTCATTCTAAATCCCGATTTTAAAATTGATAAGATTTCCTTATGCCGGATAGGGCCTTTGAATCAACTAGTGGCAATACTTCCGGTTTAAAAGAATCCTACTCAGTAATTGTTAACTTCGAATAAAATTTCTTCACGTCAAAAATTGAAGAATCCTATCTTTTCAAAATAAACTATGAAATAAATTTTTTTTTAGTTTTTAGCTTGCACCATAGAAGGTTAAGTTTAAAAGAAATCCAGTTCACTGCAAAATGTAAATTGTATTTGTTCGAAGTGAAGACATTGTATAAATAATGTAGTTCAAAACATAAACTTAAGCTCACTAGTGCCTCTATACATCAAAGTAATAACTTGTGGTTTTCTATAAATACTAAAAAGGAATTTAAATCTACTAGTATTTTGTTTAATGAAGAATTTTCAAGCTTCATTTCTGCAACTACATGAATGAATTAAAGACATGTTCATTCTAAAACTTCTACTTTGTTCCTGAAACATCTGAGGTAATTACTTCTTTCAAATTATAGATGACAAGAATTAAATAATTAATACAAGATAATCCACCATGCAAAAATGTAATGTAGAATGCCACTCTATTCACAAAGTTTGAATTATACCCTAGGCTAGATTTTCTACAAAATATGACGTTTAAAACCTTTTTGGTAAACAAAAAAAAGCTCCTTCGCACATACGTCTTTGATCTTCGCCTGTCTAAAAGAGAATTTTTTCATATTATTTTTGTTAAGAGTGTTTAAGCAAGTACCTTGCCTGTTTTTAAAATCAGCAGAATTACACGTTCAGGCATATAACTTTTTAAAAGGAGGCTGGGGGTCAACAAATTAACCACCGGATATGTAACTTAATTTCTTTGGATATGGTATCTTAACATGTCAACTATCATTTGAAAAAGAAATTTTTCATCTTTTTTAGTTTTAAAATTTGATCATTGTTGTATATTTTTATATGGAGCTCTTCTTAATTCTAAACGAGATCAATGTAGTCTAAAATGTCTAACAACCACCTAGCCCTCTTAATTAGTTGATTAGGGGTAAAAATATCAACCAACATTATTAATTCGTTTATTATGGTGCCGAATCCCCTACAGGAAGCTAATGGTGGTTCCAGAAGGTAAAAATATCAGTAGTAACATAAATTATATCAGGAATATTTTACTATACAAAGAAATCCGTGTCTTCACATAAAGACATCATATGGAGTCATTTTGTATTATTGGCTTCAATAAGAGTGTCCACTGACTTAATATTTCTCATCTCTGGTATTTAAATCAATTGATTTTGGCCGCTGCACCGGATATTTTCTTGTAGCTTTTGAATACAAATACAACTTGTAATTGATTTCTGTCACAAAATGTCTCAGTCCTCAGTGATACCGGATATTTCATTACTTTTAACTGTCCCGCAGAAAACATCAACCAATCACATTCTGACACGTGGATTTTATATTCAGCCATTGTATCGCGCTAATCTCTTTAGAAGGCAAAGACTTCTGTGAATGCAAATTCTTTCATGACGCCTATAAAAAGATGTCTACACACAATATTTCTCAATCTTTTTTTTCTACAATGAATACAAAGCTAAAAATAAAACATAGACAGAAGTAGGCGAAATCAAAGGGGAAGCGGAAACAATATTTAAAGCCACATACGCTAAAGCGTTGTCGTGATTTGTACAGTTGATCCACATGAGTAAACAAACGGATGCTGCATTTATGTTCACTTACACGCTTCATAGATTTCATATTAATGCCACGAGCATTGCACGTTTTAAACATTAATTGCTTTGACCGAGTAGTTTACATGGGAAAGTACTTTTAGTCTGTAAAAGATAAAGATATTACGTACACAGTCGGACTTCCTAAATAAATACTATATTCATTCAATATATATTTATGTTTCAATAAATATTCACCATCCCTTCGCATCTTAACACTTGAGCACTGGCTTGCTGAACTTCTTGCCTAAACTTTTAAAAGTTTTTTTTTTATTTTAAATACTCTCCACTTTCCTTAAGTACTAATTAATAAAATAAAAAATATCGAGGACAAATATTGACAGCCATATGTTGAATATGGTAACATGATAAATAATAAAAACAACATCCTTTAAACAAACACATAACCCTAACTAATTATTTTTTCAGGTGTAAAATATACATTACTAGTATGACTTAGATATTACAGCTTGATATTATCTGCAAAAATTACTGGATAGATTAAATAAATATTTGACGAATCTCGATAATTTTAGCTACATGTACTACCAACTTAAATCATAACAGTTACTGCAGTTCTTTCGGGTTTTAAAGATTCAAAACAGACCAAAAATACGTATAAAATCCGTTGTTTTACTAGCTGAAACCTAAGCCGTACATGTACGTCGGATAGGAGTTATTTTGTTCTCTGTATGTCTCTTATCTTTTTCTTGTCTTTCTTTACTATAAAGTGGCCAGTTTCAACCGAACCGGTCACAAAGTCTAGATTTTTGTAGATGGTTTGTTTTAAAAATGTTGACATAAAACCTCATTTTCAACGTTAATTAAAGGTCAATCGTCCTTTAAGCCGGATAATAAAAATGGTTAAAAAGTTTAAAAGATTTTTTAAAATTTGTTCAAATCATGGTAGTGAGTCGATTAACAATGCAACTACATTGTACTTCTTGGATCACAACAGTATGATTTTTTGAATTCATATCGCCCGGCCCCAACCTGAAAGCTATAACATTATATGTATATGACTTTTTGTGCATCAAATATTAAGTTTCTTGAATTTTTTTTTCTATAATGGATAAAAGTTATATTATTGATAAAAATTCTTTAATAAACTTTGCGAGTTGTAATGAGGTACATGTATATAACAATAACTTGATCCGGAAATCCCTTTCATGTCTGTTTGACAAGCCCATTCCATCCAAACAGAAATGATATGTTGGTCTTACATTACCACATGAAATATATGGAGGTAACGAACAGTATTCATGCTCAAAACTTAGTCCATAAAAACAAAACATATTAGGAACAGAGCAAATTATGACCTCTAAAATATCAGAGGTGGGATCAGATGCCATTGAGGAGCAAGCAGTCCCTGCCGACCGGTCACACATGTCGTGTGCTCCTTATTATGATCGGGAAAGCGTGAAAATATCCGTCGAGAATTCAGAAGAAAAAATAAACTTAAGCAGTGCATATATTGAGCGATTAAGAAAGAAAGTTTATTATAAAATGACCCCTCCAGTGCACTATAAAACTTATCTTACTTCGTTTAAGTACAATTCAATGAGTAATTAATCACTTCTTAAAAGTACATTATTTTTATTTTAAGTTTTCTCAGTCAAAGTCGTTGGAATATCGATATTCTACTGTAGGTGAGATGGGCAGACCAACAAGTGGAAAAAATTCGAAGAAAACGAGGCGATGTTGTCCGTAACTCGGAAGCGAGTTTACATTTTATAGACCCTTTATGGAACAAGGAATGGTATTTGGTAAGTGACGAGTCTATGGCAAGGACTTTCTCGCCTCTAAGAAAAATAACAGTTTTCTTTTTCAGAGAGGCCACAGTTTTAATAAATAAATAGATAAGTTTATATTACAATGTTTCTTGTGAAATATCACATTAACAGTACTTGGAAGAACCAAATTGTTTCAAAATTTGTTTTCACATTATCGCAAATCTCGCTCAAAAGTATACACTTTGACTTTATCAGCATTGCGTTGGGTGACGACACAATTGGATTCAACAGTTTTACAATTCATTTCGGCTGTATTCAAACTAAATAATGCAACAAAGAATCTGATTGGTGCTCTTTTATAAGCCCGCCCATGGAATGTTTCCAAGATAGAACAGCTGTAAAAAACTTGTAAACAAGTGGTAGGCCCCCTTTTACTGAGCGAAGTATTAAGAGGACCCCCTATGCAAAATCTTATTAAATTATTGTGAGTGTGGGTAACGTGTAACGATCTTCAAATAATATATGTCCCAGGACTGGCCTTACCAGGGGCAAATTTTTGCGATTGAAAAACACGGCCGTTTTTCCCGTTTTTTCTTCAGTACATCAACATGATCAATAAAATTAAACGTATTTAGTTTTGGTATATATAACTTAAGTGATAATAATTATTTTATAGTGAGCATATAAATTATATTCGCCATTACAGTAAAAAGTGCACTGCACAAGGATTTCGTTTTTTTCCAGATCGCAAGTTTTTAAAGCATGGTATTTTTGATACTCGTGACAACAAAACAATTTTAATTAAATCCGATGTTTTACTACATATGAATTTATATTTTTTCAATGGGTGCTCCTGTGTTAGCTGGATGTGCGTTTTCAATTTGCACCACCGAAAATTGAAAATGCCGTGAATAGAAAATCTGCAGAATTACATGTAAAATAAAATGAAATTAGTGTTTGTCATCAAGCGATATACTTGTACAGTCTGCGACAGGAATATATCACATGCTATATAAAGTGATTTCATAGTTAGTCTTTTTTTTTTGTTCAAAAAGTCACCATCGGTTTTCGACCATCACAAGGCCGTTGGACGCTTTCCAACTTACAAAGGCAAAGGATACTGCACGAGAGTGGGCGGGTCCTAATCAACCAATTAAAGCGCTTGTTTTATAGAATGCAATCCGTGATTCAAATTGTTCAATAGTCAAATCCAATAGTATCAATACTCAAGGCAACGCTATTTCGACCGCAGTGTAATACTTTCAAGCGAGATTTGCGATAAATTTATTCGAAGCACACTCAACACAATGAAGAAAGGTGATACATATACATGTAACACAGCATTGTATTTCTATTTTGTCGCGTTTTCGTGATTAATTCTTTTTTTCCTTATAAATTGAGAAAAAACTATTTCAAAGAATAAGGTTTTCATTGAGATAATCTGTCCGCGAAATTTCAGAATAATTTTTTATTGTCATATACAATTTTTAAATTGGAAAAAAAAAATATGTAAAGTACATTTTTTTGTTATTTGAGAAAGATTCAGAATTACACAATATTTCTTGTAGCATGATACTCGAACTGATCTCAGTCTTCCAAAACTCGATTTACACGTGGTTCCGGTTTGGGCTCAAGGAATCACGGGAAAAGGCATCGTCGTCAGTGTATTGGATGACGGTAGGAAGGTTATCAGAGTTAAAAAATATTAAAAATTATGAAATTACGAGATAAGTTAACTCCCCTTTTTGTGCCTCTTTTTGATGGTTTCTTTGAAGTATGTAGCAAAATGTTCATCCTATAGTGACCTATACTTATTTTCGGATTCTATATTACAGATAGAAATATCAACTAGCTGTTACCATCCCTGTTATAAATGTGTTTTGATTATCAAACATTATGATATAGAGAGGTCACAGAAACTAAGGTCACAAAAGTTAATTTCATAAGGCTGTCTTCTTAAAGGACAGATGATACAAACGAAATGTTATCTGAAAATAACAACTTAAGTCATGTTTATATCAGTTAAATGAACAATTTGAACAGCATAGCTTGGGATTTTTCGTTTTAAATTTCACAGTAATGGGTATAGATTAACATTTAAAAACTTAAGAAAATATATACATTTCAGACATTGTAGGAAAGAAACGAGCACTTTGAATAAAATTTGACGATTCGAATTAGGAAATGTGAATTTCAAAACGAATTTGTCTTCAGTGGATGATCAAGAACCACCAATGACAAAATAATTAATGAAAGCATTCTTTACATTATTTTCGATACATACTCCAAGATATCAAAGTGCATTGGTAATCAAAGTCTTGGTAAAAGCGTAAACATGTAACACATCCTTGCATGGCTACAGGTATTTAAAATGTGTAGTCATTAAAATCAAATAAATGATGCTGAAATATAAAGACAGATGACAGATATAGATTCTAGATGAATTACAAATCTTGCGCCAAAGATAGATTTCAATTTAAATTTGAATTCTATGAACAGTGAAATATGATATGAATTGAAAAGTAACATATGATTCCATTTTTTACCGAGTAACAGATTTCGCTTATTCATTCATGAATATCATCATTCTTGTCTTGGTCATTTATTCAGAATTTAGTTTTTTAACGTGCTTTGTTTGTCAAGATGATTGTATTTTGATATATTTCTTTCTCAAAATATACTGTTTCTACAGGTTTAGAGCACAATCACACTGATTTAGCACAAAACTATGTAAGTATACCCTGCTGATCAGACTCTTTTTTCAACCGTTTAAAACACATTGAACACCAATGATGAGGGAAAAAACTATGTACTTTATAGAAATAAAATGTATATTCATTTTGAGGTGAAAATGTAAAATGGCAATGTTCCATTATCAATTCAAAAGATGTGTTCTAGTTAAAAAAGTAGTATGGTTGAAATTAGCTTTGATATGTTAAAAAAACAAGATGTGTTTGTGAAACACTGATGCCCCCGTATGGCAACATATCAATGATTAAACTTTTCTTAAATGCAAATTTAATTAATTGGTACCAAAATAGGGTATTCTCACTGGAAAACAATTGTGAAATTTGAAAGTTGGCCAATGTTGAAGTTTTTTTTCAATAAGTACAAAAATCGCCAAGGTCAAGGTCAAAAGGTCAATGTAATTTGGTATCAAATGAAAGGTCTTGGCACATGGAATACTTATGTAGAGCATGAAAGCCCTAGCCCTAAAAGTTCAGAAGTTATGGCCAAGGTTCAGTGTTTTAAAAAGTAGGTCAAACTCCAAGGTCAAGGTCAAAGGGTAAAAGTTTTTGTTATGAAATGAAAGGTCTTGTCATAAGGATTAAATATGTAAAGTATGAAAGCACTAGCCCTAACCGTTTAAAAGTTATGGTCAAGGTTTGCTTATTTTAAAGTAGGTCAATCTCAAAGGTCAAGGTCAAAGGGTCAACGTTCTTGGTATCCAATGAAGGGTTTTCTCACAAGGATTACATATATGAAGTATGAAAGCCCTATCCCTTACCATTCAAAAGTTATGGCCAAGGTTAAAGTTTTTTTCACAAGTACGGAAATCTACTAGATCAAGGTCAAAGGGTCAAGGTTGTTGGTATCCAATGAAAGGTCTTCTCACTAAAATTACATATGTGAAGTATAAATGTCCTGGTATCTACTGTTCAAAAGATATAGCCAAAGTAAAAGGTTGAAATTTTAATGTTAAAGTGGGTCAAACTCCAAGGTCAAGGTCAAAAGGTCAAATTTGGTATTACCCAAAGAAAGGTCTTGTCACAAGAAATACACATGTGAAATATGAAAGCCATAGCTCTACTAAATCAAAAGTTATGGGCAAGGTCAATGTTTTTGTGGACAAACAGAGAGACAGACAAAGAGACAGACGGACACGACAAAAACTATATACCCCCGAAACTTCGTTTACGGGGGCATAAAAACATACACTGTATTTTTCAGGACCCATACGCCAGTTATGACTTGAATGACGAGGACAATGACCCTCAGCCTCGTTATGATCCAACCAATGAAAACAAGTAAGTTGGTGTTATATAGCAAAGCGTTCACAGAGCAGCTCTTACAGAACACCAACCTAACCAAACCGATAGCCGCCGTCCAGCTCCCGCGGATGACTCGCACTATTGTATATTTTCTTTGTTTGGATGATCTTTTGTATGGTATACCGTCTTACAATACATTAAAGTAGTTCTTTATTTTTTTTGTTTTTTCAATTCTAAAAATTGACTTATTAGGGTTTCAGTTGAGTTCTTTTCTCACATTATCATTAAGGAATTAAGGACCACATCCTCTTTCTTAATTAAGAACTAGTGAAAAATGATTGTATTTTTTTGAATATAAAATTAAATTGAATTAAGCGAAAGCTATGCTATATAATATATAATCAAAGTTTGATCAATCATGACCTAAAAGTGTAAAGCCACAACAGACGATCAAAGTTTTACAAACGAATGCTAGTATGTAGGGTAATTAACTTAAAAAAAATATTCTTATCAATCTCCGCAAATTTAAACCGTATTTGAAAGAACACTCGATTTAGAAAAAAACATTCGGAGTAAATTCAATTTTGTTCACATTGTGTTCCTTGGGGGCAGAGATTACCATATTTGGCAATTAAATTTTACAAATCAATATAAAAGTAACATGTATCTGGGGAAAAATCTTAAAGAGTGACAAGACCAACTACAAGAAATCATATTCAAATTGGGGTCCCGTGTTGAAGTAGGTACATGTACGCCCATTTGCATGAGAAAGATTCCCAACTTGTCAAATGCCGTAAGTGCCCGATAGAAGTCTATACTTGCAGCCCTCCATCAGCAAGAGGTGGCGTCTCCATACAGAAGAGACGCTAAACTAATAGGTTGTCAAAATACACAATATCCATTAAATTAAAAATCTACAGAATATGATATATCGGGAGATTGAATACTGCAAAATAGGATTAAAATTAATGTGATTGTAAGTTAGTTTTGTTTAAAAAGGATATCAAAAATAAATCTAAAATTGTAATAATCAATCGGATAATTAAGCGTAAGTGATGAACAGGATTGTCTGTAAATTTCACATTAGATTTGTATTAAATAGTCCTTTGCTGGAGGCTAAGCATGAACTTCGAAAAAAGTGTAACCGAGGCACATGAACGTTATTTCCTAAACGTGCAATAAATGCATATATTGAACTATTCGAATTTTTTTTTTCATAAACTTGATTTCTGAAAGAAAAATTTTAGCTTGTAACGAAGTTCTCTACAATGCCACTTTTAAGCACCTCTCATGTCACCTCACTTTGAGTAACATTCTGGAGGATTGATGCTTTAAATTTTTCATGTTGCATTATGGATCTCTAAATAAAATAATTGAATATTAAAGGTTCTTTGGTGAGAGATTAATGAAAGAGGTATTTTCGGGCTGAAAATTAGGTTTTTCAAAGTATAGCTGACATTTTGATGATAATTGTTTCTGCAAAAATATATGTCTGCTACAATATTTTATCTTCAAATGGTGGTTTTTCTGAAAACACATAAATGAAACCTGCATAAAGACATCAAAATGCAGTTTAAGAACATTTAAATAGTTATTAATTTAAAAATACCTATAAATTTTTATTCTTGAATCAAAAATATATAATCCTGCATTGTAGGTTTAAATTAAAAGCTTATCAGTTACTAATATTTAAAAATTGCACTTCCAGTTTTTGTTTTTCTGTGATTTAGCTTTACAATTAAAAACAAAACTGTCAACCGTTCCTAAAATTAATCAATTCAATATTAGATGCAAGCCTCTTATATTTTTTTGTTATTTATCCTCTTGGTATAGTTTCTGATAACAATTAAGAAAAAATGGAATGAGTTTTTGTTTTTTGAATTCGTAACTAAAGACATCAACTACGTTGTGTGTTATCAAACAAATAAAATATGTATATATTATTGAAATTTTGGTCTAGTGGAAAATTACATTCTAACTTGTGACATTTTTGAGACTTAATTTATTAATTATACATGTACGTTTGTTTTTAAGACACGGTACAAGATGTGCAGGTGAAATCGCCATGGTGGCAAATAACAGCAAATGTGGAGTTGGAGTCGCGTACAATTCAAGGATTGGAGGTAAATTTGTGTGTGTTTTTTTACATAGAAAACTTTTACCTAATATAATGTATTTTTCTCTACTAAAATCATTTTTTATGTAAGTCTATGATTCACTGAGTACATTTAATCTTCTTTTACTTGAGGGGGTTCTAAAGGTTATGTTATATCTAAAGGTTATGTTATGTCTTAACATTTCATAATTGACAATGTTATGTCTTTGTCAATTTGGTCCTCGAAACCATAAACTGAGAACAGTGTTAAGTCAAACTTTTGATTTTGAATAGCTTAATGATTTAAAATACATATTTTCTTAAAAATTTGCAAGTTAGTGTAATATTTCAATGTAAACATATGGTAAAAATATTGTTTCGTTATCAAAATTATTTCAAAAGTTATACAGATTTGAAATTTTGACTTAAGTCTATTCTCAGTTAATGGTCTTGAGGCACATGTCAAACCAACTTGTGCATGATCATTCTTTTTAAAGAAAGAATAACAGGTTTGTGACACGTAAGTTAAGTAAAAAAATATTCCATTCTTTTGCACAACATCGACGAATATGCTTCTTGCAAAAGCAATTGCGTGTACAGTGTGTATAACTGTATATGCAGTATTGTGATACTTACCAACAGTTTAGTTATTACAAATTATAATACAGACTATCTCTTAGAGCAAGATTGAGATTTAGCTTGTACGATTTTTATGTTCAAACTTTCAGGTGTTCGAATGTTGGATGGTCGAGTTACAGACCATCTAGAGGCGTCCGCCATTGCTTTCAACCATACTTATGTAGATGTATACAGCGCCTCCTGGGGACCAAACGATGACGGGAAAACAGTGGAAGGTCCAGGTCCACTAGCTATGAAAGCTTTTGAAAAGGGAATTAAAGAGGTAAGTGAAAATCGTTGGACGAAATAAAGAATAGTGAATCGAATAAACAAATTAAAACAATACTATTGCTTAGAATGTTTTCGCTATTTTCAATCGTGAACATATAAATAAAAATAATAAAATGAAGACTGACAGGTACTAGTATACTGAAGTATTAAGTCTGCTATCTATAGCTAAATAATATTACAAAAAGTTTTAAGGACATTGGTAGGGACAGATACTGATTCATTGAATAGATCAACGATTTGTTGATTTTAAGGGACGAGGAGGAAAAGGAGTTATCTACTCTTGGGCCTCTGGAAATGGAGGTCGTCTGGGGGACAACTGTGACTGTGATGGATACACCGGAAGTATTTACACCATCTCTATAAACAGTGCGTCACAGCATCTGCACACGCCTTGGTACGCAGAGAAATGCGCGTCAACTATTGCGTCAGCATACTCTAGTGGAGCATACAATGACCAAAGAATTGTATGTTTGAGTAGATTTTGAAAGATTCAATACAGGGCTTTTGTATTATATTGATTAGAGGGTAATACTCTAAAATGACAATAACTAAAAAGTAATATTTGATAAACAATTAACATATTGACTATGGTCTTAAGGATGATTATTATACAATTATGGACTTCAGTGTAGGTCGATATGTGGTTATAAGGACCCATGTCAAGTACATAATGTAATATTGACCAAAGAAACATAAAGGGATAGCAACCGAGCTTGATATGGGACCAAATAACCAAATGTTGTCCATTCAATTAAGCCTTTATGTATGTCATCTATATTATTCTATTTTATTACATTACTGATCTATTTACTGAATTAAAATGATTTTGTTACATTATGAAAGGATACTAAGGTGAAATCCTGTCGTAGTTTGAAAGGATATTAAAGCATATAAAAAATAAATTCTGGCCCCGGGATCATGAAACATCTTAAGCTCAAGTCAAAATCTTCATGCTGTATTTATAAATTTTATAGATTCAAACAGATCAAAATTGAAATGTGTTTAAATTTTAATTCATAAACATGTTGTTATTTGCAAATTTTTAGATCAATTAAATAATTAATGAACATTTTAAAGGCATTTGAAAATTTGGCTGCATTTCATTTCCGGAATTTTCGGTTATTATCAACTTTTCATTTCAGTAAATTTTTTAATTTTGAAATCCAATTTTGTAAATCTATCAGTGAAATGGACATAAGTATGGTGCTGTCAATGACATTTAATTTAGTGCACATTAAATTTATGCTATTTGAACACTTTTACCTAGACTTAGTGCTACATGTATGCATATATGTACAGATGTTTTTTTATTTTTTATTAATATTTTGGTATTAATACTTTTAAGATTCCATTTTCTTTTACTTAGAAAACATTGAATTGCCGCACAGGTAAAATCCGGAAATGAAAAGAAAATTATGTAGGAAATGAAAACAAAAAATGTCGGAAATGAAATTAAAAAAAAATGTCGGAAATGCTATGCATATTTCCGGAAATGAAATGCAGCGGAAAATTTGACTTAAGTCTAAGTCTCATGATTTCGGGGCCTGACTTGTCTTAAGATAGAGATAGTAACTAAACCATCTTGACAATTTCTTCCGAAATCAAATCTCTAACATCCATATGTTACAGTGTTTTAATCGAATGATTCTAAAATTTGGCGTCTCTTATTGAAATATCTGTAATTCATCAGCTTTATACTCTCTATAATACAAAGTCAAAATATTACAATTTACAATTTATATATCGTAAAGTATTAAGCTATTTTGTCGTGTATCCCGAGTTTGACAATTATATTTCAGTACTAACAATCTTACGATTTTAGAGCTATTTCCTAAGAAATTCTTGCTAATGAATTTTTTTTTACTTTAAACATATTTTATTGAATAATTCAATAAGGATTGGGCAACAGGCAAGGCCTATGTACACCCTCTCCTTGAAGATGAAAATGAAAATTTTTTGAAGAGTGATATAACTTTTATTTCATGATTAAAGTTATCATTAAAGGAAAGGAATCAGAAGATAAATCATTTTTTATCTTTTTAATTTATAAATACACATGTTACTATAATGAAATTTACAAATGTTTGAAATCGTTTTCACCATGGTAGGCAAGTGCTGATTTACACGGGAGGTGCACAACTCAGCACACCGGGACGTCTGCCGCGGCGCCTCTGGCTGCTGGAATCTTTGCTCTAGTTCTGGAAGCTAAGTGAGAAAAATTACAGACATGAATTCCATCAATAACATTTGTCTCATGTAATGTTGACTTGCTTACAAAACTATCATATTACCTGAAAGTTGTAATCTGTTGTCCACGCAGTTGGCGACACAATACCTCGCCATATTTTATCCATTTATAATGGAGAAGCAAAAAATAATTGATGATCACCATCATTGAAAATCAGTTACTAGGTATATCAGATAATATTTTTTAATATCTTTTAGTCCTAACTTAACCTGGCGTGATATGCAACATCTCATAACGTGGACAGCGGAATATTCAGCTCTAAAACACAACGCAGGCTGGAGAAAAAATGGCGCAGGTTTCTGGGTTAACAATGCGTTTGGATTTGGACTTCTTAATGCCAAAGCCATGGTTGAAGTGTCCAAGAATTGGGTTACAGTTCCCGAAAAATATATCTGCTATGTAGGAACGAAAGAAACTCAAACAAACTTCCCGCAGTAAGAAAATTACTCACGAATAAAATAAAAAATATGTACATGTATAAAGAAGATTAAAGAGAGAAGATCCAGGCATTCCTACTGCTATTAACCCTTTCTCCCTTAGAAAATATGAATTGTTTCATTTTACCCGCCTGTTTTATTAAGACTTTCGCATAAAAAGATACTTTTTCTACGTGTAATTATCTTTATTTGACTAAAAAATACGTAAAACTTATGAAAATGTTGTTTTAGCCATTCGTGTAATTAAAAGCATAATTTCGTAGGTCAATTCAGAGTGGACAAGAATTGGAAATAGAACTCACATCAACGGGTTGTAAAGGACAGATAAATGAAATAAACTTCTTAGAACATGTGCAAATCGAATTAGACATGGAATACACAAAACGCGGGGACGTAGCCATCAACCTTACATCAGCTTTGGGTAAATTTTTTCTCCATCAATTTTTGAAGAATATATGATAGTCCATTTCATGGAAGACTTCATCTATATAGTTAGTCAGTATAGGGATAATAAATGATATTATTCAATGGTTTCTTCCATCCTGTAATAATTCAAGGGATGGTTAAATCAAATTCCAGATCTAAGTATTTTAAATAATTTTTGATCATGAAGAATATTTTAGAAACAAGAATCTAACTGGAAGAAGCAGGATATTAAATTAAATAGATCCTATAATAAACACAATACATAAAATGAATCTATTGACAAATTGTAATCACAGGGATTTAATATAAAAGTTTATTTATAAAAGAAATACGTATTTGGGAACATGTTCTGGTGCTCTGGTTCAGAAAGGTTTTAAAATATAAAGAGACTGAACGTAAAAGAAATACAATTCATCTGACTGCTCAATAGGTTATATTTTTCTTTCAGCAGAAAACAATTATCTATAATGTAATTAAGAAATCCCTTAATGTATTTAGTGACATTATATTTAAGGAGAGGTAGTCTTAACTTTTTTCCACCACCACCACCCCCCTCTCTATCACTCCCCTTTCTCTTTAGAATTTTCTTCTTAACTGAACTTGGAATTGAAACATAAAGTATTTATACAAAATGATGCACTTTCTTTAAATTTTAGGTATTGAAACAATGATACTAGCAGAGAGACCGTTAGATAAATCTAGTGATGGGTTCCGTAAATGGAAATTTATGTCTGTGCATTCTTGGGGTGAAAATCCAGCAGGTACCTGGAAAGTTAAAGTTAGAGATATGGTAAGTTTTACAATAGGAAAAAAGGAAAATATATTATAAACATAAGGCTCTCTACACATCATATGCATTTCACCAGTATTACATGTATTTCAAAAACGCCCTAGAACAAAGAATATGAAAGCATTCAAAGTTGGCTTTTCCAAATTTAATTTTTTCCCCCCTCTTCCGACTTCATGCGTTGAATTGTATACTTTGTTAGTTGGAGTTGTTTTGCTGTTTCATAAGTAGAATTTCATTATATAATTGTAAAGAATATTTTTCTCTGTGTTTGCTAATACAGAATTGATACATTTTGTACAGTTGTCTATTTATCAGGAAAGGCAACGATTAATCAAATATACATAAAACAATTTTGAAAAGTTTTAGAGTACATCAAAGAAATTAAAGACCCCTCTCCCTTTGGCCCCTGGTTTGGAGTTTCCTTAAGAATAATTTACAATAGTTTATCAATAAAAACCTGTTGACACCATCGCACAAATTCAGTATTTGCTCTAGGTTATGGTATTTAAAGAGGTCACAGGAAGGTCAGAAAATATGTTTACTTCCGATTTTTATTTTCATGCAATTTTTATTCGATTTTACAGAACATTTTTGTTTCAAAAAACAAAGAACACAAACTTACCTATCTGCAAATTTTATATATTTCATACACTAGTATCAGATGCATCTTGTGTATGAAAATATCAGATAAGCAAGCTTGTGCTCTATATTCCTGAAGTGAAAAATATTATTGATTTGACAAAATTCTACAAAATTGTAGGAAATCGTCCTACTTCTGTATCCCTCTGTGGATATCAATCGAAAATAGTGCTGGCTTAAAAACTAGCTTCAAATTTGAATCTTAACTTCAAACTCATACTGTTTACTGTGTTCTAATTTTAACATCAAGTAAGGGGCCAGAATCGGCCATTACCGTACCTTGTTCTTTCTAATTTTAGTAACCATAGCAACAGCATTCGTTGATTTCTTCATCATTCTACCGGAATGTAAATCAAAACATTTTAACACGTGTCTTCCTTACAGAAAGGGAAAAATAATTCAGGAACTATAAAATCGGCGCGCTTAATACTGCATGGAACAAAAGATATCCCTCATTACGTGACACAAAATGGAGGACATCGGATATACAACGAGGAATACAATCTGGTTAAGGACGAACGAGACGTAAGCTATAAATTTAAAGTATTACATGAAGGAATCAATTTTTTGTAGTCTACTTTATAAGATATTCAAATTCTTGAATAAGATAAAACTTCAGGGTTCGTTAAGAGTTAATAATTTTTAATAATGAATAGAATAAAATAGGAATACACTGCAAGATAATAAAAAGAAAAATTCAAGACAATTCAAAATAATTCATTCAATATGTAAAAATAGTTTCAAATTATCACATATATTACATTGTGGGTAAATATTAGCTGCAGATCTGTAGCGTTTTGGTTTTATATATTTGTCTTTGACCATAACGCTACAGATCTCGTAATGTAAAAAAGGTGCAATTTACGGTGCAATATGTATATTTTATCCACCTCCTAACCATTTATTTTTGTATCTACAGGCAATAAACTCGCTTGAAGTGAATTTTGAGCAATCTAACAAATAATTTTAATCAAGCGAGTTTATCACTTGTAGAGACGACTATAAAGGGTTGGGAGATAGATAAAATATACAGATTAGTTAAATACACTGTAGTATGTCTAGAATTAGGGAGTGAAATGCAGTTAATTGACCGATGCTGGAAAGTGGAGAAATTCTCCCCAAAAGCACAAAAAATATTGCCCCGTAAATTGCATCTTTTTTGCATTACGGGATCTGTAGCGTTATGGTCAAAGACAAATAAATAAAACCATAACGCTACAGATCTGCAGCTAGGTAAATATAATTACATTTGTTTGAAACTACATGAGTGTACGTTATACGTTACGATGAAAAAAATAATAATACCACATTGCACTTCGAGTTGCTATATCTATGATATTTGTGTGTGTGCTATTTCAAGTTGAGATATTTCAGTCATACTGTCTCTTGTCAATGTCTTTATTAGGAGTCGTATTACCAGGTATCTAATTGTTTTCTTCCAGGATTTGTTGTCATGTAAACTGTTTAATTATTTTAAGTTATGTTAATTTTAATTGTGTTCGGCATATAAAGGTTTACTAACAGGTGGTATGTATAACACCAGAAAATTTTGCACAGTGCACGTAAAATTAAACGGAAAATATCACATAGCAAAAACAAGGTTAGATGCACCTTGCATGAGAGCCCGTATTGTATCAAACCAAACGTTAGGCAAAAAATCAGACCAAAATTCAAGATAACATATACTGTTACACTAAATGAGATTTTCTTTAAAATCATAATACATCCATGCAAGCAGTACACCCTGACCCCTTCCCTATTGTCATTATTGTTATCTACTAATGACAAATCACCATATTTCAAGCCTATATCAAAATAACCATACTCAAATATTAATCAAACTTTCTCTCAACAAAAATGTGCACTTCCGTTAAGGACGTTCGATCCTGAGATTTTGAGCGTATTTTGGTCAGGTACTTTATTTATAAACTTCTGCATCAATTTTAAGTACTTACAATAAATCTGAATTCTACAGTGCAAATTAAACTTTATTCAATGAAAAACCCGCGATTAAATTCCATTCAGGTAGAATTAAGCTAGGGACTATATTTTGTGGCGTAAGGTTTTTTAGACGAAAATGATCAGTTTATCCATTTTGAACTATAACAGTACTGTTAATTTTTTATTCCTATTTTTCAATCCTGGTTGCACACAAAGCTGTTTTTTGCAGTGAAATGTGTTATGCTGGTTCTGAAATATCTATTAAATTATTTCTTATGAATTCTATCAACAAAGTGTGAGAAATATAGTAAATGTATTCTGAAAATCCGGGAAAAAATTGAGCCAATTTTGAAGTAAAATTGAGACTTTTTCAGTAATATCTTATAATTTACATTATATATCCCCGCTTTTTATGTTCTTTTCTAAATATTCAAGATAAATTTGACCTATTTGCTTAAAATCAGAAAAAGTTTAAGACTTTAAAATAATTTTCTTGCTTATTTAATTGTCAATGCAATAAAAATCACTTTTTATTATTGCAGAAAGGTCAAATAATTGATTATGCGAAGCAATTTGAAACTTTTTCTTAGTCACAAATTTTAAGTGTCTTTTTTTAAACAAACTAAGAGTTCATTTTGTTTCATGCTTTAATTGGATAAAAATATTGGAGTGAAAACGTCAAAAAATAAATTTTTTATTAAGACACAAATTTCAGTGCAAAAATGTCATATGAAATGTACTGTAGCGCCAAAAGAAGCGTATTGACCCCCATTTTTTTATTTGAATTTTAATTATAAAGCTATGTATGTAGAAACTAAAAATATATACTTGGCAAAAAAGTTTAAGACTTTAAATATCAGGATCGAACGTCGTTAAAGAATCGATCGTACGTTTATATTACTGCATAAACGATATGCTAGATTGACCCGTTTGGAAAGCATGTAGCACTTTCTCGAATCGAATGCATGTTACTGCATCTGTATAAAATTTATAAATTTATTTCAGTTCGCAGGATTGAAAATAAATTACATGAAGTATTTGTTTAATGTATTCAATAAATAACACCTTTAAAGTTTTATGTCCGACTTTGCACTTAAAGCACTGTTTTGAAGTGGTGAAACGATTTCACGAAATTAGCTTGCATTTTATGCAATATATTACCACGTTATCGAGATAAAATACACTGCTATGTCAATTTTGTAATTCAAATGTACATTTTTAATTGTTTTCATATTGCATGGTTTTCTGCTTTTCTAAACTCATCCCTATATTGTGCCTTGTGATCCTTAAAATACATTGTTTTGTGCCAGAAATATTTTAAACAGTCTTGTCTAAGATTATTTTCATATGATACTAGTATTCATAATACATTAAACCCACAGTCCCTAAGCATGGCTACATACATCTTTTTAGACGATTGCAATTGCTTTTGAAGTGTTTATGTTTTAAGGTTTTGATAAAAAAAAACCATTTAAGATCTCACGGGATAGATTTCTGAAAAATTGTTATTTCTAAAAATGTAAAAACAAAGTTTTACAAAATAACATATCAATTGCATGAAATTTAAATGAAAAAAAAAATGTAGATCTGGGATGTTGTAATTGATATTTGTCATTATTTGACAAATTTGTTTTCCAGCAATCGTACACATTTCTTTAAGTTTACTCATATTTTTTCCTAGGAACGACGTGAAATGGCTAAAAAACTAGAACATCTTGTCCAAACTCTCCTGTAGAAGCTGGGTGGGGAAACTTGTTAATGTTTAAACAAATAAAAGTCTTTAAAAATATGTTTGTTTCTGTTTTTATTTTAAGAGAATGGTTATTTTTAATTTTTGATACCATGTATTACAGCTATTATAAACCCCCTCCCCTTTCCCAGAATGTTGCGGCCACAATAGTGAACTGAAATTTTCTTTCTATTTTTTAAAAGAACAATTACACCAAAAATTATTGCCTTGTAATGTCTGAAGCGTTCAAATAGATCTCGGATATACTCTATAGGATCAACATTCTTCTGATTATTATTATTTTGCTTATAAGGAATTAGCTGCAGAACTGTAGTTATCCGAAAAAAAATATTTTGACAGATCGGAGAGCTACAGTGCCACCCATTACTATGAGAACGTGATGGCTTCAATTTTTATATCGTCAACTTCCTTTACTTATTCAGCAATAAACTCTAATCGCCAACAACTCTCAGCTGATTCGATCAGCAAGAGAACCATTTCTTAAAAAGGTAATTTATTGACAAACAAGTCAAAGAAACAAGAATATAAGCTGTCTCATTCAAAGCCATCTTTTCGTTAGTTCTATCCAATGACCTAGTCAGCAAATTTAATCTATCATGAAGTCTAACACTGACTAACGATTTTGCACTAATTGTTAGAGCATTTATTTACTGTACTAATTTACACACTAATTTGTCAAGGGATTCTTCCGTTATTTCCCGATCATTACAAGAAGCACACGGCGATTGTGATTGGTCTACAGGGAATGCTCACTCCTCCATGGTACCTGATCTCGCCTCTGATGTTTAAGAGATCCGTGTTTGTTCTGCTTCTGATTTGCATTGTTTGAATGGACTTTAAAGCTTGAATAAACTGCTCTTTATGTCCAAGTAAACAAGGTTTCGCCCAAATTTCGAGTTGTTTTGTAGATACTTGGTGTACATACATTTGTACATTCAACCAACAATTAACAAATAAAAATACTATCCAATGGCAGGTTTGAAAATCACATCCTTTTTTTTTGGAAAGATTATTTTTCTAACTTACAAGAATTTTTAAGTCGTAATATCTACAAATTATTACCTGATAGAAAGTACTCAACCAAACGAAACAGTTCTTGAAACAGAAGTACCTGCATGCACGTTATAACATGGAGGTATCTCGCATTACCATAAGCTTCTGATCATGAATGATTAAAGACTTGGTGACAGAAATAATTTCACTAAATGTTACTTTGATTTTAATAATTTTCAATGAGCTGGGTTCTTAGCAGATGCTTTTCTTGACCTCAACCCCCACCCCAAAAAAGCATTCCCATAAAAAATGATATCAAAATTAAGAAAACACTTCAATCGATCTTTGAAAAAAATTAGAGAGTAAAAAGATACATACCGAAAATACATATGTGGGTTTTACATAATGACAAAACAGCTCCAAAATCATCAAAGGTATAACAACATTCGTGCTTACGGGAAACAATCTCTCCTTATCATCTAAATTCAAAATTAGAAGACGTGTCCACTTTAGGATTAAAGAGCCTCTGCTTTAAGGAAGGCTTTTTAAAAAAAAAAATATGTTTAGCATTTAACATACAACATGTCGATATCACTCCAGTGACATCGAATAAACAAATTAAAACAATACTATTGCTTAGAATGTTTTCGCTATTTTCAATCGTGAACATATAAATAAAAATAATAAAATGAAGACTGACAGGTACTAGTATACTGAAGTATTAAGTCTGCTATCTATAGCTAAATAATATTACAAAAAGTTTTAAGGACATTGGTAGGGACAGATACTGATTCATTGAATAGATCAACGATTTGTTGATTTTAAGGGACGAGGAGGAAAAGGAGTTATCTACTCTTGGGCCTCTGGAAATGGAGGTCGTCTGGGGGACAACTGTGACTGTGATGGATACACCGGAAGTATTTACACCATCTCTATAAACAGTGCGTCACAGCATCTGCACACGCCTTGGTACGCAGAGAAATGCGCGTCAACTATTGCGTCAGCATACTCTAGTGGAGCATACAATGACCAAAGAATTGTATGTTTGAGTAGATTTTGAAAGATTCAATACAGGGCTTTTGTATTATATTGATTAGAGGGTAATACTCTAAAATGACAATAACTAAAAAGTAATATTTGATAAACAATTAACATATTGACTATGGTCTTAAGGATGATTATTATACAATTATGGACTTCAGTGTAGGTCGATATGTGGTTATAAGGACCCATGTCAAGTACATAATGTAATATTGACCAAAGAAACATAAAGGGATAGCAACCGAGCTTGATATGGGACCAAATAACCAAATGTTGTCCATTCAATTAAGCCTTTATGTATGTCATCTATATTATTCTATTTTATTACATTACTGATCTATTTACTGAATTAAAATGATTTTGTTACATTATGAAAGGATACTAAGGTGAAATCCTGTCGTAGTTTGAAAGGATATTAAAGCATATAAAAAATAAATTCTGGCCCCGGGATCATGAAACATCTTAAGCTCAAGTCAAAATCTTCATGCTGTATTTATAAATTTTATAGATTCAAACAGATCAAAATTGAAATGTGTTTAAATTTTAATTCATAAACATGTTGTTATTTGCAAATTTTTAGATCAATTAAATAATTAATAAACATTTTAAAGGCATTTGAAAATTTGGCTGCATTTCATTTCCGGAATTTTCGGTTATTATCAACTTTTCATTTCAGTAAATTTTTTAATTTTGAAATCCAATTTTGTAAATCTATCAGTGAAATGGACATAAGTATGGTGCTGTCAATGACATTTAATTTAGTGCACATTAAATTTATGCTATTTGAACACTTTTACCTAGACTTAGTGCTACATGTATGCATATATGTACAGATGTTTTTTTATTTTTTATTAATATTTTGGTATTAATACTTTTAAGATTCCATTTTCTTCCTCATTGAATACTGTTCAAGATTTGCAGTTGAAATGTTGTTCAGCTGGACATACTAACATTGTTAGCCAAAAGACCTTTTCTGAACTAGAAAGCACAGTAAATGGATTGCAGTCAGCTCTTAATTTCACGAAAAGTTCAGTGGATCAACTTGCATGTAAGTACTTGATTCGTGTATTTAGAACTGATTTGTAACTGAAAAGATTTTATTCCTAAAGCTAAAAATTTTAAGACTTTCAGTTCACAGTGTGTATATAACATCTTAAACTTACTAAATTTCGACATTCCCAGTGGAACTTTAACAATAAACATGCTTAAATTGCCATTCAATTGATTGATCATTATTGTTTAACAGAGAGTCGCCAATGTATTTGCAATATTTCGGGTTGGACGATAAAAGAGACGATCAATTCACATAAATATTTTTCTTATTTTCTTTCAGTGCAAGGCAAGGACGTAGCATTTTCCGCAACAGGAGCCATTGCTAACCAATTTCAACTGAAAGGAATTTTGTATCCAAATGTTTCTACAAATGTAGGAGGCGCATTCAACTCAAGTTCCGGTATATTCACTGCTCCTACAGAGGGCGTGTTCGTATTCTTCATGACGGATCTGAGCATCAATAACATCACAAATGCCACGCCCTTCATGGTGAACAGAAATCGAGTAAGTGGATGTCGGGGAGACAATCATTTGATATCAGAACTCTCGGACTGCCTAGTTATTCTCCCCCTCCATGCAGGAGACCAGGTTTGGACTCGGGACTTTTATGAGGGGCCTTTTCACTGTTCCACTTCACAATTTATGGGCTGGAAGTTGTAATTCTTGTCAATACATTGAAACCTTTATCAGGCGTGTATTAAGTATTTACTGAAGACGAAATTCAAATAAATTATATTTACAAAATATATTAAGATTTTACTTTATTAACTCTCATAACATTGTTCTTTGGATGGAACTAAAGCTCAGAAGTTAGCAGAATTTGACGTTATTGAAGTAAAAAACGTAATTGATTAGTGGTTTTTAGCCAGTTGAACTGCTGTGTCTTGATCTGCACTGATGTGCATGCATTTTGTGTTGGAAGTTACTGTGACATTGACCTTTTGATTAATAATAGCATTTGTAGGTGTCCCTTATTTCGCAATATAAGAAAGGATCTACATTGTAATTAAGCCTTTTTAGCCAGTTGAACTGCTGTGTCTTGATCTGCACTGATGTGCATGCATTTTGTGTTGGAAGTTACTGTGACATTGACCTTTTGATTAATAATAGCATTTGTAGGTGTCCCTTATTTCGCAATATAAGAAAGGATCTACATTATAATTAAGCAGGTGATGGAAAAACTGAAGTCATCTCGTTTATCATTTGCCCTACATTTATCGTCTACATAGTCAGTAAAACATCCAATGATGAAATAGATGATGGAAGGTCAATATTTGGATATCTCTACTGCTTTTGTATACTGTTCCTTTCACTAATACTAACTTTCCCAAATTAAAGGGAAATGGACACAGGTACACCTAAACATTTTCAAATTTATTTTTCCATTTTAAGGTACAGGGTGATCCAAAATATCTGATACCATTTCAAGTGATAATAATTCTTTAAAAAATCATGACACTCTTTGTTGAAATATTTCAAATTTTAACATATGTTAAAACATTTTATACAATACATGCCACAGATTTTATACATTCTTTTAAATTATAATACAGTCCCAAAATAATGCTGCTATTTACAGCACATGCTCCACGTGACGTCCAATTTGTTCAATCACGAGTTCGTCTTTTCTTAAAGTTATTGATCACATTTCTGGTGTAACTTTCCGAATTTCCCGGGTAATTGCTGATTTCAGATTCTCAAAGGTGTTTGGCTTTAAAGTATACACCTTTTCCTTTGAAAATCCCCACAGAAAAATATTCTGTGGACTTAAATCAGATGATTTTGTTTGCCAAACATAGTCAGTCCTGAACGAAATCAGTTGGTTACTGAATGTTTTTCTGCAACCATCTAAGAACTTTTTCGGATGATGTGTTTGGGGTTCCTTCATCTTATAGGAAATAAATCATAGGCACTGTACTAGGAAAAAGTTTTATGTATACAGTAAAGTTTTGTACACAATTCCATAACTGGGCCTGTTTCCTGAATTTTTCATAACACTTCTCACTGATTTTTGTGATGTTTCCGTTATCAGTTCTTTAACAACTGCAACCGTTTTCATTGTACTGGGACTTCAAATGTCTTTCAAACGAGCATTTTCTCTTAAACCAGTCTTTTGAAATTTCTTCACTAACCTATTAACCTGCAGTTTTGTAAGCTAAGTGCCCAATGGATAACTTTTTCTCATGATACAAATCACTATTTTGGATGAATGTGTCTCAAAATATAATTCGACAATTTCTGCAGCTCTCTGATCTGACATATCTATGTAAAATAAACAATAACAGTTTTGTGACGTCATATCGTCATGGAGACGTCAACTTTTCTCCGTTTTTCTATATTTATTAAAATGATAGGATAAGCAATTTAAAATGGTGTATAAATGAAATATGTAGAATGATTATTGACAAAGTTATTGAAAGTCAAAGTAGTATAAGATATTTTGGATCACCCTGTATTTCTAATGATTATCAAAAATTTGAATGTCAGTTGTCGAGATACAAGACATATTTAGAGCTCAAAACCTTTGTTATGGAAAACATGTTTTTGTGTTCAAAGGTTAATATTTACATTTCCAATCAATTTCCTCAATGATTCTTTACCAAAAAAAATGCAGTTCATTTTCTCATGAACTACATTAGGTATGTACCACGAATAAGCATGAACATCTCCACTGTTACGTCATAATACTGCTCCTGACGCCGAAAAATATAGTGCACACTGTTTCTTTTAAAAATGACACTTGAATCGCGTACATTTATGGCAATCAAAATATCAAAAAAGTAATGTAAATATAAGAAATGAATTTAATTTTTTACAGATTCATGAGGTGTATGAACTACAACGCTTCACGCCGGCATATTTATCATGAAGCGCTAACGCGCTTCATGAAATATGCCGGCGTGAAGCGTCGTAGTTCATAACCTCATGAATCTTCAAAAATTAAATTCATTTCTTAAATATACTAAAATATGTCCGTTCATAGCAGATATTTTCTTGAATCAATAATAAAATTAATTTTAGATACGATAAGACAGTTTCTAGTGTTGCTGAATTTCATTTTGTTAAAAATATGCTATTTTCTACATGTATATGTCAAAAAAAAAAAAACGAGGCAAGAGCCTTGTTAACATGAAGATTTTTAAGTTCTGTATCTCGTTTGTTAATCAACAAATGATGCTAAAAATTTTTGCTGATAATATTAGATGTCTTAGTAAGGAATTGTAAACATTAAAATTTGTTTTAAAGAATCAGTTGAAACTGTGTCCATGTCTCTTTAATATATTCCAGCGCCAAATTCTAGTCTCATCTACAATCAACAGAAAAACACTGTCATTGCTTCATACCTGTGATTCAATCTATCTTTCATAGATTTATAATAATTAATATTCTAGACAACGATTTAATGAAAAATAAAATCAAGTCTGTTTTATTGTGTATTTAATTTATTTTTATGGAACATAGAGCAAAGTTGCGCGGAGATATGGCATCGTCAAACACAGGCATAAGATACGCATTTTGTCCGTTTTCTAGCAGCCACAAAACACGATCTTGAATAATTAATCTCTCTATCAAAGGCTGTAGTATAACTTGAAGAACCTGCAAAAAATTAAAACAAGAGACAAATAGGACACTGTGCTCGTCTGAATCAAAATTGTTTTACATGTTGTAAATAAATACTTTATATAGAATGCGATTTTTAATTCAACGTGTCTACTTATACACTGCGTATTTATGTTTATACATTATATATGCATTCAACGTAATAGGCTATCTTTGTTAAGAAAACATGTTACATTTATCTCTAGACTACAATCTAGAATGAACATGGCTGATTTAAATGTATTTCAATGATTGTGCCTTTTACCACAAGGTAATTGTAGGTACAGAGTTGAACACTAATTGTATGTCTCCATATCATAGATACAGAGACCATACCTGTATCTTGCAGATTATAAGGACTGTTTTATATGTTGACGCTCGGATATCTGAGTTATTGATATCCTGCAGTTTCTTATCAACATAAGATATGCGTCTGGAACGTTGATGCACCTGTATGGCAGCTTAAGAATATCAAGATTAAAGTTTTTCAAATAGAGGTCGAACTCCAAGACCTGGGTCTATATGCTAATATCTATGGTATCAAAATTACAGGAGAATACTTGCACATTACTGTGAAAGAGATAACTAAATGTGCATTTAACTCCATGGAAAAGGTCTTCGTTTGAAAAACATGAATCTGCACAAAATGATGTTTGTATATCATTGATTTATCGCAGGTTTGCCCTTATAAGGCAAAGTTCACAATGATTTTTTTTTACCTTTTCGCGGTGGACTAAAACTAACTAAACCAACAAGGACTTTTAATTCTTCATGAAGCCTTTACACAAGTGTTGACTCTTATGGCTATTTTATTTTTCATTGCATCTCACTTTTTCCTCAAAAGGAAAAATTCCCCATTCAATCCATCTAGAATTTCCTTTTTGCTAAAATACTTTTTGGCAAGTTTGGTTATATTGACTGCATCGATCGGAAGAATTCAAAAGAGGTGAAAAAAGTTAACAAAAGAACGACAGTTGGACTGACCAATGTCAATCAGGAAAAAAATCACTTGGGCATTTCGCATACGGGAGCTTAACAGTAAAGTCATTATTCCAACTTGCAAAAGTTTGAATTTCATAACACAAAGAATTTCGAAAGATAATGAGAGATAAGAATAATATACATACCGTGATAACCTCTATGTACGGAAATTTTACTTTGTATTCCTCATACAGCAAATTGAGCTTATCTTTTATGGATTCTTTCCCTGTCAGAAGGCAAGCAAACTGATATATCGATCAAATGAAAACACCTTGAATTAAGACAAGTGATCCTATAGTGGAAATTCTTACCTTGTCTGGAAGTAAATTCACAGCGTGATAAAATTTTATCTACGTAAGATTCGAAGTCAGTGAAATCTTTTGCAGTTGCTATTCTTCGAAAAAGCTTGTTACATTCTGTATTTTCTGAAAACAACAGATAATGATAAACTTAAACCCTGTGATAACAATTATCCTACATAAGACACAAATATTTTACACATTATTATTATGTTTTTCAAATCACCCACCTTTGTATGCACATAGCTCAAGAAGTGCTCTATAAGCTACAGCTTTCGTATGACTTTGGTGTGAATCTTCAGAGAGTGTTTTCCAACGAGCCCTTAAGTTAAAACATATTTTTCTGCCTTTCAATTTTTATCACAATAACGGAACAAATTTTTCGAATGTCCTAATTTTAAGCAAAATTACTGTTACGTTAGCAAACCTAGTTTCTTGTGCTGCTAGTCTTAAAAATGGAACTGTGGGTCTGAGATCAAATTTGGACATGGTGGCCTCGGTTTCCTTGCTCATTGGGAAATTTGTATTCGACCCTAGAAAAAATATCGTAAATACATTTAAGGGTTTGTGAAAAAATCAATTCCTACATTCCTTTGTAAATTGCCCCCTCTGATTACATTGATCTCCAAGAGACAAAATTTACAAATCATTCAGTGTTTTATAATTTAAAAAGAAAAAATACTAGATGAGATACCATGTTTAGTCATTCTGTGATAGCAGCAGGAAACACAACAAAGTCCTTTCACAAACGTCACTTCCGAATACACCTTGAGCATTGCAGGAGTCAAATCTCCGCAACAGTGAAGACCAATCAGGAGACACGTGTCTAATTCACTTTTCTCCACTCCAATTCCGGTTACATCAGCACCGTTTTTATTTTCATTACAGTTACGATTTGTACTGTTCAGTGAATGCACGTCCGACCCAGATGAAGATAAGCTTCCATAGCCCAGAACTTTTGCACTTTCTGCTCTTTTGAATTTCTCCAAACATGAACTAATTAATGTGTTAAAATTCGATAAACTATCTTCAGAGTCATTCATCTCGAACGTCACATTCATGATATTTTCGTTATTTTCTGGAAAAATAAAGAATAAGAAATTAACTACGTACGGTCGAAGGAATTGATTTTGAACAAGGATTTTAGTATATTATGGATATGATACATTCTCTAATTGCAAACGTACCTGAAAACAATCGTTTATCTGCTCCTGACGTATGAGTTGATTTGCTCTCTAAGCCAATTACTTTAAGTCCATATACAGTACTCAATACATGACCAAGATATCCCTTGCAGAAACAGATTTTTTAAAATCATTTTACAATATCTTATCATCATTTGCATCAAAATATTAAAAACGGTAATTCGTTCATTATATTTAGTTCAAAAACAGCGTCACACTTGTAAGTATTAAATCAATGTGAGTTTATGTCTATCTGTAATGTTGTTTAATTAATTCTTACCAGACCGGATCCAACGTCAATCACTACGTCACATCCTGTTTTGGTCGCAATATCACCAACAAGAGCTGCCATATGTCTTACTTCATGTTGTTTTTTAGGGTTCATTCCTCGTTTGAGTTCAGAGGTAAGAGTACATGGTTGAATTTCCTCTGAAAGATTCCTTGGCAACACAAGTTCTGTTGCTGAAGATATAAACTTTCGTAGAGTTTCAGTCCAACCGTTCTATTAATGTATATATAACAATAATTAATTAAACGTAACAAGACATAAAAAGCAAATTTTCGCAACAAAATTACTTGGAAGAAAGAGAAACGTTCACGTCGAAATATACAAACCTGTACATATCCAAAAGGGAGTGAATTTAGTTCCTCCGTCGTAAGCTTCAAAATGTCATCTCTCCACTGTTTGAAAAAATATATAAGTCAGAAATTATGTTGAAACATTTAAAAAGCATGTATTTTAATTAGGAGTGGTAAAAATCTACAATAAATTCGATTATACATAGTACTTATTTTTCTCTCAATAATGTACATGATGTAATTTTTCTAATAATATTTTTCTCTCTTAATTACTTATATGGTATAAGGGGAAAATCATAAATGTTAAAAAAGATAATAAAGAAGAAAATAAATCGATTTCGAAAGCATATTTCTAAATCCAAGCATACGTTGCATTAAATTGTCATTACTTGGTCCACAGAAGATAAACAAACTAAATATACCAAAGAATTATAAGGGTTACATTTTGAAGGTTTATGTAAATACGTTATCTATTAAACCATACCTTTAATGTGAGGGTAACAAGATATTTTGCTATTTTTTGATTTCAGAAAGGACACCAAGGTTTGTCTTTTTGAAAAAGCGTTTGGTCTAAGTAGGGTGAAAACTCAGTATATATAGGGTCCAGTTGATATTTCTACGAGTTTTTGCGGGAAAGTATATCAGCTACACAAAGAACTTTTTTTCTAAAAAAAAAAGATTCATGGTTGGGACGATGCGAAGAGTTCTTATATGCCAGATAGTAATGGTAGTGACTTTTGTAAGGTGTTCACAAGCAGTGGACTCCCAGATGTTGACTTTTCTTCTGAATGAAATGTCGAATTACAGAACAATGTCCCATGATATGCAGGTGGAAATAAATGAACTGAAGTCCAAAGTGGCCTCTCTGACGTCACAAAACGATCACTTCCAAAGAACGGTGACGTCACTGGATTCTAAGACCAAGCACCTTCAGCAGCAATTAAACAGTGATGTAAGCACACTAAACGCAGATCTCCTAGTTGTGGAAAAAGCCACAAACAACTCTTTTCTTTTTATCCAGACGGAACAGAGAGTTTTTGAACAACGAATACAGAAAGAACTTCAAAATATTTCCAGTGAATATAATGTTAAGCTAACACAATGTAAGTATATTCTACATGATAAGTACATGTTTTACCATTAACGGGCCCAGGATTTGCATTAATGTTTTGCAATTAGATTAGATTGGGGAATGTTTTTATACAATGTGTGGGCCTAATCGGATGTTCGGGTTTAGTTATCAAAATTACTCCGAGTGAGAAGACAATTCAAGTTAGATGAATTTACAATATATAGGATACGACTGTAACCCGCGTATCAAACTGTTGAATATAACGTCCAAAGGAAATGATTGTTATTGGATATATCATTCATTTAAAATTGATCAAGGTAGAGCTATTACTAGTATTCATATATAATAAAAACGGATTAGACATCATCGCAGAACGGAAAATGTGGCCTCTAATCTTGGAAGTATTGATCAGACGTATTGATCAGATGCAATATCCAAATAATCCTTACAAATTCGTTTAAAAGAGAACTGACCATCCACCTGAAAATTAGGTTAGATACAGCATCTGAAGCATACCAAATAAAAGTATTTTACTGCATTATGATTAACCTACAGAGAGTCACTGTATGGGTACGTGTTAAAACTTTTGATATGGATGAAGGGGAAGTTAAGGTTAAGTTAAGGAAAAGGAAGGTTAGGTTTTTTTAATGCTTACAAAATCAAAGAAAGCTTTAACTATTTAAAATTAATCGATGTATTTTACTTTCATTTTTTTCAAGCAACTCCTGACGTGGTGTTTTCGGCCTATGGCGCTCCAGGAAATATGCTACAGCATAAAACTGTCATATTTTCAAACATCTCCATCAATGTTCCTCCAAGCTATGACAGCACCACTGGATTATACACAGTCCCGGAAGACGGGATGTACACACTGCGCATGACAGATGGAATAGTTCCTCACACAATGAGAAACATGTCGCCTTTCGTGGTGAACAACACGCCCCAGCCAGGCTGCTTTGCAGTTGGACAGTCTATACTTCAAGTTTGTCAGATATATGTCCAGCTTCATGCAGGAGATAAAGTGTGGATTCAGGACTCCAACGACATTAATCACACCGACACGTCCATATTTTCTATATGGAAAATGTAGGTCTGACGATGAATCACTTGTAAAAATTGTTATAGACTGCTTCAAGTCAGATCAATTAAAATCTTATTATGTATTTATTTTGAAAACCAAGCAGAGAATAAAGTTTTGTAAGCTACATGTTAATTTTTCCTTCTCAAAATTAATGTTTGAACCGAAAAAGGATTCAAATCCTGACTGAAATACTTTCTTACAACCCTGCTGACAAATCCTAGCTGCTCTTTCTGGTATATAATATGTGCTTTCAAAAGGGAGAAAAGAAGGCCAGGTTAATTCCTGTATTGGATGATAAAAAAAGAAATGCAAAATAATTTATCTAAGATCTCACTAGTCCATACCTCATGAGGAATTGACTTCCAGGGCTCCTCAATAAAGAATCTTGTTACTTGAAAGTTATACATCCATTGGTTTTCGACCAGTATTTCCACAAGTCTTTTATTAGAGAATGATAGTTCTTCCATTTCATCCATGCATTAGGGGCCTTACTGGCCTTAGAACCTGTTAAATAGCCAACAATCAATCTTGATCAATAATGTAGGTGCATTTTAGAAAATTTAACAAATAATAAATCGGTAAAATTGGCAGGGATAAAAATAATAAGTTAACATTGGGTATAGCTGACTGATGAAATATTTATTGTCTCTGTGATGTATAATCTTATGTAAGTTTTGTAAGATACTTATTTAATTTTTAATGCAGTTAAAACCATTCAAACTGAAATAAAAAAAATATTCTTATTTCTATGAGGACTAGATAAAATCATATGATAGACAGACATCTCGGCCCAAGGACACCTGGGTCCTGACTAGGGCTGGATCAATATATCGGTAATCGGTATATATCGATATTTTTTAGCAATACGATAACCGATACAGAGATGCTTGCGTATTGCTCGATTATTTCAACTTTTAATTAAGAGAAAGAAAAAAGTGAAAGTGACTAATATTACGAACGACTTATCTAAAATCGGTTAAACGCATGTAAACATGTCAAATGTGTAGGGTCGCTACGTAAAAGTCAGCAGCAAAAAGGCAAAATGTAATTATATTTGTCAACAAGAAGTCACAAGTTCTGGCGGAACAACGAGCCTATATATTATTACCCACCTCAGACGGCATCGCAACATTGACCTGTTTGCTACTGTGAAACTTGGAGGCAATTCCGGTAGGTAAAATGGCGCGTCGAAAAAAAAGTCAAGGATGTAAACCGATAATAAGATATCAATCAGAATTTTTAAGTCATAGTTTATTTTAACTTTGGTAAAATATTTTATCTGCCATTACTTCCACGAATACGACGTCAAGTGAAGTATCAACACAGTCAAACAGGTCAATGTTGTGATGTCGTCTGTGGCTTCAGAACGTAGCACCAGTGGCAACATATCTACATGCACAAGGGCTTGTTTGAAACCTAAGTGGATCGATGCCTTGATTTTCTGAAGAAAAATATGGGCAAATAACATTAATATGTCATACTCTTGTCCATTCAAAGAGAATAAAAAAAAAACAAGGATTTAAAATGTTTTAATTATTGTAAATTTATGCTTTGATAAAAAATACTATTACCTCTTTAAAACATAAAAACAACATGCAAAAAATAGTGTATTCTCATTTGTATATCGGCAATATGTATCGCATATCGCACCTCTGTATTGCAATATGTATCGTATCGAAAAATTTCTTTCAATACCCAGCCCTAGTCCTGACAAGTCCTGGCGAGCTGATGTGTCATTGGGCCGAGGTGTCCGTGGGCCAAGGACGTTGGGCTAATGTTTCTGACATCCCATCATTAACTTTCTTATGCAGCAATATATCCTCATCACTGGTAATCGGAGTTTATACGTCTACAGCCTAGGTTGATTCGATACGCAAGAGCATGCTCTACGTATGAACAATTTCTAAAACGAGGTAAATAATTATTGACAAACAAGATGAAGAAACAAGAATTTCAGAAGTCTCGTTTAAAGACATCATTTCGTAAGTTCTATGGTCGATACAATGACCTTGTCAGCAAATACAATTTATCATTGAGTCAAATGCATACTGACTGTCGTTTTCATACTAATTGTTAGTCCAATACTTACACACTGAATGACTGAATTGACGACGGATTTTCCCTCTATTTCCCGATCATAACACCAAATATGTATGACATGTATTTTAAGATTTGAAATGTTTGTATCAAGACTTGCATCAACTTTACAAATACCTTGCCAGACATTTTTCTTCAACCCGATGGCCATTATACTGTTATAATACAGATGGTAAGCAAGTTATAATTAACTTTTTTTATCTCAGTCAGTCAGCTACACCCAATGATAAAAGTTATTTAATTTGGCTATAGTATGCTACAACAACACGAATAAAAATTCTGCAATGTTTATTGTTCAACATTATTGAGAAAGTTAGAAACCGTATTAAATTGACTTTCTGAATCTGAATAACAGATTTGTTTTCCTCATAAAGAAACAAACAATGAGATATAACAAAAAAAACCAAACAAACCAAACTTCAAAATATTAACAGATTAGCCTAACTGAGTAACTCAAATGAAAATCTTACCTTCTGTCCTAGTTTTCTGTACATGCATACATGTCTGCTGAATTGCGTCTATATACGTTAAATTCAATCACACAAATGTCATAAAATTGTTGTATATACGCTTAGAACTTCTTAATTTAATTCATTCACTTTAAAACTACAAATAAATTTGCAATTATTGTCTGACAATCACATTTCGGTTTCTATTTTGATTTAAAATCTACTTTCACTTTGTCTAGCTTAAATAGTAATTCGTTCCATTGATAATTCGCTTTAATGCAAAGCTTCATCTATTACCTGTTTTCTTTTTTCAAAAAATAAAATTAGTTATCCCTAGTGTTTTGACGCTCTTATAAAACAGAAAATCTTACGATTGGCAATATCAATAATTCCATAATCAAACTTTCAAAGGAACAAAGGAAAGTTTGCTGTACAAGTGCAATCTCTACCCAGAGATATTGTTCCACGTGTTGTAGCGAAGCAAACGACAACTCTGGGTAGAGATTGGTACAAGTGATGGAGACCTGGACTGTTTATTTTAATATATATAAGAAAAGAAATCATTCATTAGAGACATCATGCGTATTAGGTCTGTTATAATACCAATGTCCATGACTATACTTGCCGCTTAAATGTCTGTGGTTTTTAAAGTCTTTTTTTTTTTTTTAAATGTTTTTAAATTGATTTGTAATTTAATTGCATCACTTGAAAATATTATAATTATTATATTTTAATGTATTACTAATATTTTGATGCAAATGATGATAAGATATTGTAAAATGATTTTAAAAAATCTGTTTCTGCAAGGGATATCTTGGTCATGTATTGAGTACTGTATATGGACTTAAAGTAATTGGCTTAGAGAGCAAATCAACTCATACGTCAGGAGCAGATAAACGATTGTTTTCAGGTACGTTTGCAATTAGAGAATGTATCATATCCATAATATACTAAAATCCTTGTTCAAAATCAATTCCTTCGACCGTACGTAGTTAATTTCTTATTCTTTATTTTTCCAGAAAATAACGAAAATATCATGAATGTGACGTTCGAGATGAATGACTCTGAAGATAGTTTATCGAATTTTAACACATTAATTAGTTCATGTTTGGAGAAATTCAAAAGAGCAGAAAGTGCAAAAGTTCCGGGCTATGGAAGCTTATCTTCATCTGGGTCGGAAGTGCATTCACTGAACAGTACAAATCGTAACTCTATTGAAAATAAAAACGGTGCTGATGTAACCGGAATTGGAGTGGAGAAAAGTGAATTAGACACGTGTCTCCTGATTGGTCTTCACTGTTGCGGAGATTTGACTCCCGCAATGCTCAAGGTGTATTCGGAAGTGACGTTTGTGAAAGGACTTTGTTGTGTTTCCTGCTGCTATCACAGAATGACTAAACATGGTATCTCATCTAGTATTTTTTCTTTTTAAATTATAAAACACTGAATGATTTGTAAATTTTGTCTCTTGGAGATCAATGTAATCAGAGGGGGCAATTTACAAAGGAATGTAGGAATTGATTTTTTCACAAACCCTTAATTAAATGTATTTACGATATTTTTTCTAGGGTCGAAGTATACAAATTTCCCAATGAGCAAGGAAACCGAGGCCACCATGTCCAAATTTGATCTCAGACCCACAGTTCCCTTTTTAAGACTAGCAGCACAAGAAACTAGGTTTGCTAACGTAACAGTAATTTTGCTTAAAATTGGGACATTCGAAAAATTTGTTCCGTTATTGTGATAAAAATTGAAAGGCAGAAAAATATGTTTTAACTTAAGGGCTCGTTGGAAAACACTCTCTGAAGATTCACACCAAAGTCATACGAAAGCTGTAGCTTATAGAGCACTTCTTGAGCTATGTGCATACAAAGGTGGGTGATTTGAAAAACATAATAATAATGTGTAAAATATTTGTGTCTTATGTAGGATAATTGTTATCACAGGGTTTAAGTTTATCATTATCTGTTGTTTTCAGAAAATACAGAATGTAACAAGCTTTTTCGAAGAATAGCAACTGCAAAAGATTTCACTGACTTCGAATCTTACGTAGATAAAATTTTATCACGCTGTGAATTTACTTCCAGACAAGGTAAGAATTTCCACTATAGGATCACTTGTCTTAATTCAAGGTGTTTTCATTTGATCGATATATCAGTTTGCTTGCCTTCTGACAGGGAAAGAATCCATAAAAGATAAGCTCAATTTGCTGTATGAGGAATACAAAGTAAAATTTCCGTACATAGAGGTTATCACGGTATGTATATTATTCTTATCTCTCATTATCTTTCGAAATTCTTTGTGTTATGAAATTCAAACTTTTGCAAGTTGGAATAATGACTTTACTGTTAAGCTCCCGTATGCGAAATGCCCAAGTGATTTTTTTCCTGATTGACATTGGTCAGTCCAACTGTCGTTCTTCTGTTAACTTTTTTCACCTCTTTTGAATTCTTCCGATCGATGCAGTCAATATAACCAAACTTGCCAAAAAGTATTTTAGCAAAAAGGAAATTCTAGATGGCAAGAGCCTTGTTAACATGAAGATTTTTAAGTTCTGTATCTCGTTTGTTAATCAACAAATGATGCTAAAAATTTTTGCTGATAATATTAGATGTCTTAGTAAGGAATTGTAAACATTAAAATTTGTTTTAAAGAATCAGTTGAAACTGTGTCCATGTCTCTTTAATATATTCCAGCGCCAAATTCTAGTCTCATCTACAATCAACAGAAAAACACTGTCATTGCTTCATACCTGTGATTCAATCTATCTTTCATAGATTTATAATAATTAATATTCTAGACAACGATTTAATGAAAAATAAAATCAAGTCTGTTTTATTGTGTATTTAATTTATTTTTATGGAACATAGAGCAAAGTTGCGCGGAGATATGGCATCGTCAAACACAGGCATAAGATACGCATTTTGTCCGTTTTCTAGCAGCCACAAAACACGATCTTGAATAATTAATCTCTCTATCAAAGGCTGTAGTATAACTTGAAGAACCTGCAAAAAATTAAAGCAAGAGACAAATAGGACACTGTGCTCGTCTGAATCAAAATTGTTTTACATGTTGTAAATAAATACTTTATATAGAATGCGATTTTTAATTCAACGTGTCTACTTATACACTGCGTATTTATGTTTATACATTATATATGCATTCAACGTAATAGGCTATCTTTGTTAAGAAAACATGTTACATTTATCTCTAGACTACAATCTAGAATGAACATGGCTGATTTAAATGTATTTCAATGATTGTGCCTTTTACCACAAGGTAATTGTAGGTACAGAGTTGAACACTAATTGTATGTCTCCATATCATAGATACAGAGACCATACCTGTATCTTGCAGATTATAAGGACTGTTTTATATGTTGACGCTCGGATATCTGAGTTATTGATATCCTGCAGTTTCTTATCAACATAAGATATGCGTCTGGAACGTTGATGCACCTGTATGGCAGCTTAAGAATATCAAGATTAAAGTTTTTCAAATAGAGGTCGAACTCCAAGACCTGGGTCTATATGCTAATATCTATGGTATCAAAATTACAGGAGAATACTTGCACATTACTGTGAAAGAGATAACTAAATGTGCATTTAACTCCATGGAAAAGGTCTTCGTTTGAAAAACATGAATCTGCACAAAATGATGTTTGTATATCATTGATTTATCGCAGGTTTGCCCTTATAAGGCAAAGTTCACAATGATTTTTTTTTACCTTTTCGCGGTGGACTAAAACTAACTAAACCAACAAGGACTTTTAATTCTTCATGAAGCCTTTACACAAGTGTTGACTCTTATGGCTATTTTATTTTTCATTGCATCTCACTTTTTCCTCAAAAGGAAAAATTCCCCATTCAATCCATCTAGAATTTCCTTTTTGCTAAAATACTTTTTGGCAAGTTTGGTTATATTGACTGCATCGATCGGAAGAATTCAAAAGAGGTGAAAAAAGTTAACAAAAGAACGACAGTTGGACTGACCAATGTCAATCAGGAAAAAAATCACTTGGGCATTTCGCATACGGGAGCTTAACAGTAAAGTCATTATTCCAACTTGCAAAAGTTTGAATTTCATAACACAAAGAATTTCGAAAGATAATGAGAGATAAGAATAACGTCCGAAATTTTTCTCAAGCGGAGAGCTACAGTTTTGCAGCTATGTTGGTATGGGCACAAAATGATCAGTATACCGTTTATCGCGAAAGATGAACATTCTCTAAACATTATACTTTAATATAATACCAAGAATCGTAAAAAAATAACTGAATTTAGGAAAACAGAATAAAGGATACCTAAGTAATGCATATGATTCAGTGCACGTGTGAAGTAGACTGGTCCATTTACAATAAATCGTGAAGTGTCGTCACTGGAACAGTTCGCTTTCACGACAACTCGAGGGGTGCGTGGGGGGATTTGAATGTAATTCTGTCCAACCATCAGAATCCCCGCGTCATGGACTCTCCTTGACTTTGTGAGGAATATATACATGCCAGATCCGTCCATATAATCTGTCCTTTTCTCAGGGTTATTCCAGTGAATCTGAAAAAAAAAAACCAGAACTGTCTAAAATGGACAAATAGCCTCGCTGGGTTTTTCAGAGAAGGCTGAGCCAAAGACTCTAGTGAGCTTTTCTAATCATTTGTCCGCTGTCTGTCGTCGTCGGCGTTACTGTCGTCGTAAACTCTTTACATTTTCATCTTCTTTTAAAGAACCGAACCAATGGACCAATTTCAACCAAACTTGTCACAAAGTATTCTTGGGAAAAGGGAATTCAAGTTTGTTCAAATCTTCTCTTTAAGAACAGCAAAGCCATGATTGGTCATAGTTATATGGGTTATGGAAGCATCCTCTGGTAGTGTAGATTCAAGTTTGTTCAAATCATGACCTCAGGGGGTTTGGTGGGGACACAATGGAGTATCAAAGTTTAACACAGTAATATACAGAATCTTCAAAAATCTTCTTCTCAAGAACAGCAAAGCCATAGTAATATGAAAGATATGAAAGCATCCTCAGGTAGTGTAGATTTCAGTTGTTCAAATCATGATCCCTGGGGTCATAATAGATGATCAACGTTTTAAGAAGGATAACATAGAAAAAATATTAAAAATTCTTCTTCTCGATAACAGCAAAGCTGTGATTATTCATATTTCAACGGAAGCATCCTTGGATAGTGTAGATTCAAGTTTGTTCAAATTATGACCCCTGGGGTACAGTGGGACCACAATGGGTGATCAATGTTTTATGTAGGAATACATCGGAAAAATGTTAAAATTCTTCACAAGAACAACAAAGCCGTTATTGATCATCAATATAGAAGCATAAAAAACGTTATGTAGATTCAAATTTGTTCAAATACACCCCCTCGAATTCGAACCCACTTTTATATTTAATTTTTTCAATACTAAAGTGATTTTTGCTTTTACTTAGCTAGTTGCTCATGTGAGCGATGTGGCCCCTGGGGCCTGGGCCTCTTGTTTATTTTGAATTTCAGTAGATAAAAAATATTAGCATGTGCATGTACATGTTTATTGTTCCATTACCTCTAACGTAACTTTCTTGATTCCATTAATTCCGACCCTAAAACCAATGTCTTTATGAAGACATTCACCGGTAAATCCTACAGCCCAGAGCGCTATCATATCATTGCAGTCTTCCCTGGCCATGCCACAGCTCTCGGGAGTAGATGTCGCGTTCACTGCAATAGAAATATATATAGATTAGAGAGAGAGAGAGAGAGGTGAGAGAGAGAAGGAATTTATTTGATTTTTCATATCTAAGTAAAAAAAAAAACACCCACCTGTGTCTTTACAACCGTATAAAATCATGTGATGTAACACATCAGCATTGTCAATCAATGGCTGTGTAGCAATAAGATGGTAACTTCAGATGGCGATGGTAAGACCAATGGACAAGAATTAGGAGATCCGGACTGTGTGTGGACACCAAATAATATACCAAAGTCAGTAGTGGGTTTGTCGCATCCTGGTATGTCTAGGAAAACTGAAAAAAGAATATACAGTATTGAAGCTGTTTTATTTGATTTAAAAAAATACCACGTGCATAGAAGGGGTAAAAAGAAGCATATGTTAAAAAAAGATTCATTCTATATTATAAAGCTTTTAGATGTATCCTCTCATCGAACAGAAGATACAAAACAAAAACACATTCATCTCAACCTCTCATTAAAAACAGAATTTAGAAGAAACATTTAGTAAATTTAATTGTTATAACTAGGTGTATGTGAACCTCTTGGTGACCCAAAATGCACAGGAAAGAACAATTTTCTGCAATGTAACGACCTTTCCTTTAACTGTGACATGGAAAAAGGTTTGTGATCCAATGTATGGATGAATTTTATTCACTATTTGAAAAAATAATTAGCATACTAGACTAAACTGTTCATAATAAAGCTTAAAATACCAGTATGTGAAAGTTTTTGACATGTTATTCCTGTACAATTTTTCTTTTCATACAGATACGATTAACCAAACATTGAAATTCCCAACAACCATGGTGCCAGCAACGGAAACAAATTATTTCTGCATGACCTTTGACCTCCTAACAGATGGAGATTACCATCTTATTGCTACACAGCCATTGATTGACAATGCTGATGTGTTACATCACATGATTCTATACGGGTGCAAAGACACAGGTGGGTGTTTTAGCTCACCAGAGCCGAAGGCTCAAGTGAGATTTTCTGATCACATTTTGTCCGCCGTCCGTCCGTCCGTCTGTCCGTCTGTAAACTTTTCACATTTTCGACTTCTTCTCAAGAACCACTAAGCCAATTTTGATCAAACTTGGTACAAGGCATTCTTCGGTGAAGGGGAATTTAGATTATTAAAATGAAGGGCCAAGTCTTCTCCCAAGGGGAGATAATCAAAAAAGGACAAAAATAGGGTGGGGTCATTAAAAAATCTTCTTCTCAAGAACCATTGGGCCAGAAAAGCTGAAACTTAAGTGGAAGCAACCTGGGATAGTGTAGATTCTAAATTGTAAATCATGACCACCGGGGGTTGGGCAGGGCCACAATAGGGAATCAAAGTTTTACATAGAAATATATAGAAAAACTCTTTAAAAATCTTCTTCTCAAGAACCACTGGGTCAGAAAAGCTGAAACTTATATAGAAGCATCCTTGGGTAGTGTAGATTCTAAACTGTTCACATCATGACCTCCGGGGGTTGGGCGGGGTCACAATAGGGAATCAAAGTTAAACATAAAAAATATAGGAAAAATCTTTAAAAATCTTCTTCTCAAAAACTACTGGGCAAGAATAGCTGAAACTTATGTGGAAGCAATCTTGAA
>PRKT01000182.1:0-78201 GCA_003671525.1 Saccostrea glomerata
TCTCCTCATGGCCACCTGTTGTGAGGTCCCCACTTTACGACACAGTCCCACAAACACTGACTCTGATATAAGTTGCATGGCTGTCTCACTAAAAATGATTAATGTGAAAATTTTGCTTTCTTATATTTAATTTTTTACTTTTGAAAATCAAAATGTAATAATTATCATTGATAACTTTATTTAAGTTTTATTCAGAACGGAACAGTATTCAATCTCAACGTCCATTAAACAAATACACTGTATACAAAATAAGAGCAGAGCAAACACGGACCTCCGAAACATCAGAGGTGGGATCAGGTGCCATGGAGGAGTGAGCATCCCCTGCCGACCGGTCACACCCGCCGTGTGCTCGTTGTCATAATCAGGAAATAATGGAAAAAATTCTTGGTCAATTCAGTGTATAAATAATGGACTAACAATTGGTATGAAAAACGTCAGTCAGCATTTCATTCAATGATAAATTGTATTTGCTGACAAGGTCATTGTATAGAATTTACGAAATGATGACTTTAAACGAGACGGTTGATATTCTTGTTTAAACTTCTATTTTCATTAAATAATTTTTACATTTACGAAGCATTACTTGAAACATTGATTATTAACTAAATAATTCATTTTTCACAAATCAGAATGAAAGTATCTCATTAGATAAATGTTTTGTATCATTAATTTTTTAATACAATGGTTTAATAGTTTAAATTAATTTTCTGTCTATATAGTGCACTACACTATATAATGTTTTAAAGGTTTAAATTCTTGTTATCAAACTTACATTTTTGAGCTTCTAAGGGAGTCCATTTTGGTATGAAAAATTTCAGGTGCTAAAAATAGTATAGAAAAACTCTAATTAATCAACCTTCATTTTTTGTACTGGTATTTTCTGTGTCATTTATGATAACTCTTTTAACATAATTTTTTAAAGAAATTCAAAGGCTTTGATCATTAAATTTTTAAATGAAATATGATTTAAACATATTAAGTTTTGTTTTGACAAACCTATTTATAGATTTTTTCTTAATTTACAAGAAAGAAAATAGAGCTTTTTTTCGATGTTTATCGTCCCTCCATCTCTTAAAAACCTTCTTAGTTCGCCCGTGTGGAGTAGTAGTCAAAGAGTTCGCTCTAGAATCACAGAGTAAAGATCTTATCCTTACATCGCGACCTCTAATCCACTGGAGGGCATAAATACCATATAAACAGAGGCATCGTATCTCAGTAGGTGTTGTCAGGGAAAAAAATTGCTAGATTGCCTTGAATGGAGAATATTCGATAAATTTGCAACCACCCGACAGCAGGTTATGGCGTCTACATATGAATAAAAAATTCTCGGGAGTGACGTTAAAACATCAACAACAACAACAACAAAAAACATTTTAAACCCTACCTACTTATTTAAAAAAATAAAAAACATACTTCATTTTTATAAAGCATGGCTTCATTCAAATATTTTAATTTCATGCTTTCAACAATATATATTTTTCTCATAGAAAGTTCTATGTATCAACAAAATCAAAGTATTGAATGCTTTGCATTCGCTTAATATGACATACTGTAGACAAGGCGTTTAAGAGAAAAAACGAAAGTCAATGATTTTGAGTTTTTTTTTTTTTACCAGAAAATGTAATTTCATGTCTCCATTTTTTGAAGTATGAAGTATAAGTAGGATTACCACTTGTAGAATTAAATCCAAATTATTCTAGAATGCAATTTATTATACAAAATTGTTATCTGCTTTGTCGGCAGGGACCAGTACGTACTGATCGTGTAATCTATCTAATTCATTTTTCACTTCCGGTTTATTGAACATAAGGGATAGATGGTTTTTATATTGCCCCTCAATCTTTTAATACGTGACTTTAACATGGATTTGATACATTAAATCCGGTGTCAACGTCTTCTTTTTCAGATCTGGCCCATCGTCTGGCGTAATTTTCAACAGAATCCATAATATTTATGAAATTCCGATGCCAGTCGAAGGACCAGGTTTCCCGATTTTAAGGACCTTTTAAAAAAGTGATCTAAGGTCCTCCTTACGAACTATATTTACGTCACCTGTAATAACGTGTCCAGCGGGACTATAGTTATAGGGAGAAAAAAAAAACATGAACACGAAGGAGGATTATGTTTCAGATAGTCGATATCCAGGCCATGTACATGTAAAGAGTTTTTGTAATTGAAAAGTGCGATGTATATTTGTAGGAAATACAAGGTGTAGTCTTTAACTTGAAATATGGTGGAATAGAAGATTGGACCCTTTTGTGATTAAGAATATTACTTATATTAACCGCGTCAATTTCTTTATTGTCAAATGGAAGTTTAAGGAGAAGAAGGATTGTTTTGGCTGCATTATCTTTTGTGAAACATGCAGGTTTAAAAAGCCTATGATATGCGATATCAATAATCATAGATCTGAGCCTATATTCAGGTGACGAGGAATCTAAAATTGAATGTTTCTTTGTCTCAACAAGAAAAATATTTAAAAGTTTCAAAGGGACAGAGTAAAGTTTTGTTCGAATATGATGTAGACTTAACTGTAACTGTTGATTTACATAAGGTAGTAATGAATCAAAAGAGACGTCGTGTATTGCAGGTTTATTGTACGAACGATGCCCGTGACTACGTTTACGTTTCTGAGTATGGTTAAAAAGTCCCATCACATTTACATTATTACACTGCAGGCTTGTAAGATTTCCAACACTACTGACTTTGTCATTACATCCATAGGGAAATACTGTCCTTAGTTTTCTAATCCAAGTGTTTATTATCAAAATGTCACAGGTTTTACAGTTTCGCACATTTTGAAACAGAAGACATGGGATCGGAAAAGGAATTATCCAATATATCTGTAATAGAAACCTTACATTTTTTCACGTTGGTGTATGATGTATTGGTTTTATACAAAAACTGGGAATCTGAAGACTATACATACGACATATGTTTAATATCCCTGATAATTATCCGAGGGGCATTAAAAGAACTCCTTTAGTCTGTGTCTCTTATAGACTAAAAGGAGTGACGCCTTTTTATACTGGGTGACGTGCCTGCCAGTATCATTTTGTTATTCAGTGTACTCATAAATGAATATGTACCGAACGACAAGTATCTTAGGAGACAAAGTGTCCACCAGCAGAGATTCATATTCGGTGGTTAAAAGAAGGATATGGAAATAACGAACAGTATTCAATCTCAAAGTCCATAAAACAATACAAAACAAGAGCAGAGCAAACACGGGCCCCCGAAAGGTGGGATCAGCTGCCATGGAGGAGTGAGCATCCCCTGCCGACCGGTCACACCCGCCGTGTGCTTCTTGTCATGATCAGTAAAAAACGGAAAAAATCCGTCGTCAATTCAGTGTATAAATAATTGACTAACAATTGGTATGAAAAACGTTAGTCAGCATTTGACTCAATGATAAATCGTTTTTGCTGACGAGGTCATTGTATCTACCATAGAATAGTATTTCACCTCTGTCGAAAACTTGGCCGCCACAAACAACTTCTGCTGTTACATAAGTTTGATTTTGCAACCGTAAGTTATATTTCTGTCTTGTAAACAAAGTAACTGTTGAATGAATGAAATGAAAGTCTTTATTAATCTAATAAATCACCAAAATTACAACCGAAAATATCAATAACACTGTAAATGTCGGAAGTTATTGTTTCTTTCACAAATTACAGTTCTGTTACAGTTACAAACTATTTTCACTTCAAGTTAAAATACGAGAGTCATACTAGTAATTGACTGTGTTGTGTTTGCTTATGTACGGTATTCCAATAGTATTATTTCTTTGTCCATTTATCAGTCTGCACATCCAAAGTTAACAATTTACTGTTCGGTCATCACAAGTTACGCTTGGAATCAAAATTTTGAACCTTGTGATTGACCTGTTTCTTGTTATTGTCAAATGTTAACCATCACATTCTATTATACGTTAACAAGTTTGATTGATTGTATATTGTTTAATGTCCCTTTTGAGAATTTTTCACTCACATGGAGACGTCACCAAATGCCGGCGAAGGGCTTCAAAATTTTACCTATACTCGACACTCAGGGCTATTGAGCAGTGAGGATTCTTTATCGTGCCAGCACCTATCGTGACACAGACCTACGTTTTTAAGGTCATATCTGATAGACCGGTGACTTTCACTTCTAGTGCCGAGCGCTTGGCGAAGGAAAAGTCACTACCTTTGTTTACGTCTTAGGTATGTCGCGGCGCCGCGAAAGAGAATCGAACCCGGGCTTCCCGATCATGAAGCTAACGCTCTACCACTAGGCTACCGTGACTGGTTTCGACAAGTTTGAATCTTGACATTTTTTTTTACATACGGGAGTACTTGATTTTGTTTATAAAGTTGACCTGAGTTGTAAACTTAGCTTCATATATATAGCAATCTCTCCGTAATGATCTTGTAATTGTGTCTCATCACAACAGATGTTTAAACTTAGAACTAGTTTTCATTAGTAAATAATTATACTAGTAGTATACGAGGGTTGTCCCAAAAAGTCGTAGATATTGTTAATAACTTTTTAACCATGCAACCAATACTAACCAAAATTTTCCAAGCCATAATATATTAATCGTTTTTTTTTAAATCTGTGAAATTTGAAATGCATATCATTCATTTTATTAACAATATTGGGACGATGAAAGCCGATATGGTGTGTCGTTGCACGGACAAAATTCAGAATATATATGCATATACCTGTTCAAGTTTCTCCGTGGACCATTAAACATGGAGGCCCTGCAACAGGCAAATTCCTTAGCGCAATAGTAAAAATATTAGCGCCACAGTAAGGTCGTCGTTGTTAGTATAATTATGCGATAAATATTATAATTCTTTTAATCAAATAAATTTCTAAATCTCAGGATTTTGTACCGTTTTCAGATTCTAATGCTAATCTAATGTTAATTGACTAAAATTACGGGCAATTGTTTGGCTTGCACAACTAATTATCTTCTAAACCTTGCTGCATGGACACATGAAGCCGTTTTTCGCACTTAACGATCATTACAAAGGAAGTGTTAAATATTAAATAGTGCATGCTTAAATGTCTAAAAATGTCTCTATTATGACACTTGCACTGCGAATCAAAGCATTTTATGTGTTTTATAATATAACCTACCGGAATTTCCTCTGACGATCTTTAATGAACATTACATGTGTATACTTACTTACTTTGCTTGTCAGCAAATACAATTTATTATTAAGTCAAATGCTGACTGACGTTTTTCATACCAATTGTTAGTCCATTATTTATGCACTGAATTTACGAAGGATTTTTCCGTTATTTCCTGATCATGATGAAATGACATTTTACACGTACCGGTGCTCGTTTAATTTGTTAAACAGAACAGGATATTAGTTACGCGTATGTGTAAAATTACTTCTAGGTTTACACGTACAAGTAGACGTATACGTTCAAATGCTTAACCTCTTTAATATAAAAAAAATTATCAAAGTTAGTGTATTAAGAAATCAAAAAGGGAAAGAAAAGTCGAAATTTAAAATAATTTACTATTGTACGATTAGCCAAATTATTTAAGAAAAAACTATCGATTACTAGATATCTACGAGCAAATTAAAAGGTATTGGCAGAATAAATATTTTGCAACTCACCCAGGCGTTGTGTTTTCCAAGAAACGACTAGTTCCTCCCTATGTTATATATAATTACTGACCGAAGGAAAAAAGATAAACATTTGCTTTTGCTGTTTTCACTGTAAAAAAAATTCCGTGCAAAGAGTAGATTGTGCAAACAAGGCATGTTTTCACCCATCGATCATCGAAAATATGAAATCTGTCGAATAGTTTCGAAGTATATGAGCACGCTAGATGTATATAAACTTGGACAGAGGACCAATACAAAGCTAAACTATTGCTATCTTCTGTGGGATATTTGTTTTTTGAAAATATATATTACATAATACTATTTTTCGATATTTAATATGGAGCGCAATCTCTGATCTAAAATATGCAACTTCAAAATGATAGAACTGTTTCTGGGGATTAAAAGACAGGTTTTATTTTTTAGATCAGAGAATCCGCTGATACTATTTTTCTTCATTGAAAGTACACAATTATACCATTTAACCTTAAAATTCAACAACTTTGCGATTTCATAAAGCCAGTTCTCCTAGATCAGGACTTCTAGGAGAATACTTTTGATAGGAAATGAAAGCACTTAGTCTCTATTTTATTTTAATTCATCAAATGGAAAATCAAGTGTTAATCAATCAATTGGTATACATGTATTCACATCAATCAATTGGTATATTCACAGGGCCATTTAATGCATAAAGTGAACCAAGCTCTTTTACTATAACAGTAGGATCTTGCATGTTGACGTAATTAACTTGCATGCTGACATAAATAAGTTTCATGTCTATATGTACGTGATTATGTTGCATGTAACATGTAACATGATTTATCCTGCATGTAGGGGGGCAGAAATTCGCCGCCATACTTCAGTCTTCAGAATTAATTGAAAAGAAGTCGGTTCACTTTATGCATAAAATGGCCCTGTAGATATACCAATTAATTGATCAACACTTGATTTTCTATTTGAAGCATTAAAATAAAATAGAGACTTAGTGCTTTCATATCCTATTAAAAAAATCTCCTCAAAGCCCAGGTCTTGGAGAACTGGCTTTATGAAAATGCAATGTTCTTGAATTTTTAGGTAAACAGGTATAATTGATTACTTTCAGTGAAGAAAAAAATATGAGCGCACCCTCTGATCTAAAAAAATAAGACATGTCCATGAATCCTCAGAAACAATTCTATTATTTACTAGTTGCATATTTTAGATCAGAGGTTGCGCTCTATATCAAATATCAAAAATAACTTTAAAAATAGGCCGTTTTTGTAGACTTTTTCGGAATATGAGGAAATTGACGCATTTTGTGACGTCATAATGCATCAACTAGCCAGAAAATGACGTCATTTTTTATAGGATCGCAGTCACCAAAGATTTAAGTGATATTTTAATGCATTGTTATCCAAAACTATGCAGTTTCAGTTTTCAGAAATTCACAGGGCCAAATAAGGCAAAAGTGAACCTTGTTCTTTTCTACCACAGAATATCAGGGGATTAGGCGAGTCATATGCTTACACGGATTTTGTCGCTCTGTAAGCATATCGGAATAGTCGTACGATTTACCTAAACATTTAACCTTTGTACAGCACTGTCCAATTGTCAATATCTATATTTTTAAACCTTGCTGTTATCGTTACAGTATTCTTAACATGTAATGCAATAACTTCAACACTGCCGCTATGACCATTGAGCCACGAAGTCTAATGTTCATTACTATTTAAATAACAAACAGACAACAGCTTAAAATCTTACGACTTTTCAACTTTATACACAACAATTCCCCACGACAAATTAAAATCCAGGCTTTATGTTTTATCATTGACAGCTGCTTCTTCAATAAAATGGAATTCGTAAATTTACTTACCTCGTCATTGAAAATTTACAAAATTATTTTGTTAAAACAAATTCTGATTGTACACATAAGTACTCTGAAGTTGACATCAAGAAGATGCTTGAGTTTCTGATTGACTACATCTATGTAGTTCTTGGAGACCAGGTATTCCAACAGTCTATTGAATTCCTATGGGTACAAATTGCGCTCCGTTATTAGCAGATTTATTTTTATATTCATATGATTCATATTCAAATGCAAAATCTTATGCGTGGAAATAAGAAAACACTTGCTGTGGCCTTCAACTCGACATTTAAATTTATCGACGACGTATTGTCAATTAACAAAGGTAATTTCCATTCCTACGTCGATACGATATATCCTGGTGAGCTTGAGATAAAAGATACCACACAGTCTGACACCTCTGTTTCATACTTGGATATTTAACTTGAAAAGACACTAATGGTAATCTAACAACCAAGCTATGTGATAAACGTGATGACTTTAACTTTTCTATCGTCAACTTCCCTTACTTATGCAGCAATATACCTTCATCACCTGCAAACGGAGTTTATATATCTCAGTTGATTCGATACGCAAGAGCATGCTCTACGTATGAACAATTTCTAAAAAGAGGTAAATTATCGATAAGCAAGATGACGAAACAAGAATATCAGCAGTCAGGTTTAAAGTCATCATTTTGTAAGTTCTATGGTCGATACAAAGACCTTATCAGCAAATACAATTTATCATTGAGTCAAATGCTGACTGACATTTTCATATCAATTGTTAGTCCATTATTTATACACTGAATTGACGACGGATTTTTTCCGCTAAATCCTGATATGATAAGTAGCATACGGCGGGTGTGACCGGTCGGCAGTGGATGCTCACTCCTCCATGGCACCTAATCCCACCTCTGATGTTTCGGGGGTTTGCTCTGCTCTTATTTTGTATTGTTTTATGAACTTTGAGATTGTATACTGTTCGTTATTTCCATATCCTTCTATATGTGTAGCAATCACACAAAAGTTTTGTATGTTCAAGAATTTAAGTACGAAAACTAACTTTTTTATATAAAGTCGGTCTTCGTACCCTATTTTTGAAAACGGTGAGAGATACATCCTCCCATACCCTTTCAATATTTGTTTACAAAAATGGTACGAAGACCAACTCCATATAAAAAACACAGTTTTAACATTCAATTTCTATAATTTTTAAGTTGACTAAAGTGTCTTACCATTTTGATGTGTTATTTAGTTACATCCAATGTCTAAGTCACTCGATTCAGACTTTGTCTTTACCGTATGCAGAGGATTGTAAAAAACTCTCAAATTTTAAAAAAAAATTTAATTTGCAGAATTTTTTAATTCAATATTATACCTGCCATGAAGTGGGCATATGGTTCGTCTAATTCCCCCAGGTTCTTTGGCACAAATTATTCTTCTGTAAAGGAGATTCAAATTTGTCAAAATGAAGGGTCTCAGCCTTTTCAAAGTGTAAGCCAAAGAAGAAAACTTGTCTTCGTTTTCAAAAGTTTATATAATAAATCCAATTTACAATTTTTCCGTGATCGTATAGTTTTAGAAACATTCGTTCCTGAAATATGATCTGAAAAGACCAATACACTTTTTATAAAAATGTCCAAAGGATCCGTCCAAAATGTAAAGAGCTGAAGACTGAATTCTCAATAAATAAATAAACAAAAGTCCAAAAGAATGATTCCTAAAAATAGAATAAGTGAGAGTTGATAATTTAGGAATAAAAACCGGGAAAAGGAATGAAAACGGGAATGCTCTTTTCTTACCAAAACAGGGTATTTTGTGCTAAGTGGGTATCCATGGTCCCGGATATAAAAATGCATTTCATTTGCTAACCCACCATCACTAACCACCTACGCTTTGTCCGTAGGTCTGTCCGTTGTCCTATGAGCCCCAACACGGCACCACTCCAAATACAGGTAAATACATATTACGAATATTTATGGGCTCAGTCCCCATCTCTGCACCACAGGAGCTCTAGCCCTAAGCTCTTTTACTTATTTACACCAAAGTTCCCAATTCTATTGGTCTTAGTCAAAACTCTTAATAATACCATTGTATTTCCGTTCAAATTTTATTACTTACTATCGATGGGCTTGATTGGTCTATTCGGATCAATTTCATTACAAAATGATCTTCCAGATTATAGTGCATTGAAACAACAGCAAAATCAAATTTTTTTAAACAAGATAATAATAGTTTACAAAATTAAAGTCCTTTTTCCTATTACAGAGTCACCGAATTTGAGCCACTAATAAAATACATTCTGATTTAATAAACCTTTATATCATTTTACTTTCACTACTAATAACTAAAAATAATTATGATATTAAAATTGTCTAAGTTTAAAATGTTCAAACAATATGTCTATGCTAAACCCCATAGGTTTACACAAGGCTTGGGGAGAAAATTACATATAAGTAAGGAATGGTAAATAGTTGGATTATTATTAGATGTTCAGGCATTGTTTTCATAGTGAAAAACAAAATTTTTTTCAGATTAACATAATGTTTTTATTGATAAGGAAATCTTAATTATTTCTTGTCTTCTTAAGACACCTCCTGAGGACACTTAATTAACTTTAAGTTATAATTAACTTTAGCTCATGAGTATTTCTACCTTAAGTAAAACTTGGGAAAGTTAGGCTAATAAAATCATAACTTAAGTAATGTTTTATGCACCCAAATCGATAGATTTGGGGCATATATTGTTTTTGTTCTGTCTGTTTGTTTATCTGTTTGTCTTCATCTAACTCATCTTCAAAACTGGTGATTTAAAAAAAAATGTTCTTTGTGTCTTTAGTTTCCAATAAATAATGTGTTAGGAGATAGATTGATATCGATGTGATTTGATACTTGTATAAGGATATAGTTTTATGAATGTGAGTTCAGGAATAAAAAAAAAATAGGACATTGTTGCATTTCATTTAGGAGATTTCAATGACAGAAAGTGTGACATGATTTAGGAATAGGCATAAAATATCATTTTACTAAAAATAATAATCATTTGACATGATATATGTGTACATCGTTTTAGCATATAAATAAAATATATTCATTTTGTCCAACATTCTAAATTTATTCTGATATTTTTTCCGAGTTTAAAAACATATGGGTTATGTTCATAACGCATTTTGTCCATATGCATTGAAGTTTTTGACTGCTCTCTACAAACAGTAGATAATTTCTGTGTTTTATTAATGATTTTTAAAAATATGCTCCAAAAACATAGCTCAGTTCTTTTCGTAATTTTTAAATGATCTCTTATTATAAAATGTTTGGTGTGTTGACTGTTACGAAAATAAAAGCTTTCAGTATTATTGCTAAAATAACAGCCAATGAATCATAAGTGTGGATCAGGAAGTCCGTGGCAGTGGTATAATAATAGAGAGGTTTAGCAAGCTCTTTGTACGTGTACGTGTACGTGTAAACTACAAGTTAGATTTACACGTACACGTTAACATTTTTTTCTTGTATAGTAAAGTTTAACCCGTACCGGTACTTGTACTTGTAAGTTTTTTAATGTAACATGGGTTCACATTTAAAAATCATCCGAAAACGCAACGATTTGAATACGTATATCACCGTTTTACATAAATATATGCATGTATACTTATGAGAAAACGATTGTACAGATTTCTTATATATTTAATTGACCAAAGCCTGCTTCGAAAATCCAGATGTTGTGAGTTTAACTCCCAATAAATTAATATTTTTTAATTACTGACGTTCAGTTCTTTCATCAGTATTTGCATTAAATTTTCAGGTTTTAGAAAAAGATAGAAAACACATTCGTAAAGGAGACACGAAAACTTGGGGTAGTGATATAATTTGTGCTTTAATTGCCTTGTTTCTGGTATTTTCAAGGATAAATAAATAATATAATTTAAAGGCCTGTGTATTCATTACCTCATGGTGTATTTTGTTTTATGTATGTTTTTTCTTTCAAATTTACCTGAAGTGTCTGAATTATGTTCGTAACAATGACACAAAAATCCACAAGACTCAAATTTAGCTATCCATCTGACAATTGATTTGTCTGCATTAATTCTCTTTAAAAGCTAGTCTATTATTAAGCTTTGAAATGAAATATTAAAAGTATTAAAGGCAAGTGTTCAACTGTCTTGTCATTTTGTGTTCCTTTTTAAGCCTTTAATTCGGAGTAAGGTGTCCAGGTTACATACAAAATTTCTCCTTTCTTGAAACTGAAACTAAAAATTTTGACTTTTTGAATAGCCTCCATTTATAATAATTAAATATAATCTCATAATACCTCATTGATTACCTTCTTTCAAATTTTAACAACTTGTTAATGTCAAGTAACATATTGCTTGTTTAGTGTTTATGTAAGTTACAGTGTCCATTAGTAATCTGTAATATATTTTCTTATTATCTTGGAATAAGACAGAAATAAGTCATGCAATAAAACATGTAAACTAGTTTTATATACTTCAAAAAGGATACACCGAAAATATACAGCTTTATGATTTCAAAAAATAAGAGTCACTGTGGACCCCAAGTTACATACATACAATTTCAGACATGCTTATACATTTAGACACCTATCTCCTTTTTTAAGACTTCAAATTATCTTCCCATAATATATTTTGAGAAGCAGGAAAGGTACTAACTCAATTAATGTACATAAATAATCAAACGGATCATTTAAAAAAAAATTGTCCTTTTGGTCAAACATCTAATTTTAGATCTGAAGAATAAGTTATATTTGGTATGTACAAGTATGCTCCGATAATTAAGCCCTTTTAAACAACTCCAAGGTCAATGACCTTGTGACCTTGACTGTGACCTATGAGCAAAAATAGCTTTTTTGAACTTTCGCCATAACTTTGGAACGATAGGACATAGGGACTTCATGTTGGGTATGCATACTCCACTTATCAGGTGCTTTCAAATAACATCACGGACAATGATCGTGTGACTTTGACTGTGACCTTTATGCTAAAAATGGCTTTTTTCGAACTTTGTTGTTGTTGGGCGAAACACATCTTGATTTAACTTGAGAATATATAATCAGAAGTTTTAAGAATTCCGACCAATGTCATTAAATTCAAAATATGAAATTAGTAGAAATATGTAAATGAACAAAAACATACGGGGTGGACTTCTACACATGTCTGAAATTTATTTAATAATTAAGGGATCCATCGACAAACTTATACCAAACTTACAACAAAATATTCTCATTTTTGTAGCCAAATGTATTTTGTGGTATGATTCTTGTCTGAGAGATTGTTGGTATGAGTATATAGCAGCCTGGAGGTTCCCTGTCACCTGTTGACAGATCCCCAGAATCTGCCACGATATGTCTCTGCAATTTAATGATATAAGCTCTCCCTGGTCATCGTGAACTAGGGTCTGTAGATCATCTAGAGCTGTTTGTGCTCTCATTGTGTCTACATGTCTGTAGCACAAGATCTCTAGCATGTGTAACAGTACAAATGGTGGTACAAATAATATAAGGTTTTCATTATGTAGATCAAACTGTTGTTCTGGTATCAATTCATTCATGTAATCGATTTCATTGTCAAGTCTAATATTCCTTGCTACAGCATTTCTCATTTTAATAGACCAGGAATCCCCCCCTACAGCCTCAGTATACATCTCTTGATCTACATCTGAAATAAACATCACATGTGGCTGCTTTAACTTGACCTTGATTATGTCTATAATAGATAATGCATCCATGAATTTAAGTGTCTTGTAATAATACAAGGCTACGTACAGCATGTCTGTAATGTAACCAAACTTGGCTGCTAATTTCAGCATATGACTGGATATCTTTTCAGCTCTATACATCCGTTTCTTTTTACGTGTGTAAGTTTCCATTTGTAACATAAAAGCACTTTTCTGAAGGACTGTAGCTGTTAATTTCTGAAACATCATTACTTCATAATTTGTAAAGAGGGAAAAGCTTATCATCTGTTCTATTGAATGTAGATATCTCATACATCTTTGTATGTCCGATTTATAACAAACTGTGTCTTGTTTGTCTATTTCGACTTTGAATAGGTTTTCATCAAACTCAGCTTCAGAAATCAGAGTATTTTCTTCTGTACAGATGGAGAGTCTGGGGTTATGAAGGACATTTATTATATAAGACCTAATGGAGGGACTGTGCAGCAGGAATGTTAAACCCTTTTCATATAACCCATACAGTCTATCAAATAATTGATTTTGTTTGTCACCATAGATTTTACTTAGAAACATGTTGTTATCTGGAATGAAAAAGTTAGGACAGACCCCCTCATACACGCATTTGAGGATGAGTTTAAAACAGGCCCAGAAACCCCCAAGGAGATTATTGGGACACCAATGAGACAATATATTTTGTTGAATCACCCAGAAAACTGATGTCTTCATGTGATAGGAACACAGTAATTTATCATAATCACTGAGTCCATTGTTAATTATTTCTGTTAAGAACAATTTAAGCAAGCCATAAGTTAAGAATTGACAGTGGCTCATTGCATACACTAGTTTTTGTTCTGCCAGAGAGAATGAAATTCTCCATTCATGGTCTTCATAACTTCCTATCTTATTTCCAACTGCTACAAAGTGGCATCCATGTTTTAATATATTATCAACAATATGAGCCGGGGGCCATGAGTGACATCTGTTTATCCATGAGGAGGCAGATGGAGGCCAAGAGTCGCAAGCAAAACAGTGGGCTTGATCATATTCTGTTGTTCCGAGTGTTCCACTGACACAGGGTCCATGTTGAGTGGAGAGAAGTGATGATGAACACATGACCTGTCTGTACTTAGAACTAGATATATAATGTCTGTTATTCATCTTAATACAAGATCTCTGAATCTCCCTGTCCATGCTTGATGATAGTAAATATAACAAAGTGAATCCTGGTGGACTATCAGAACAGTCACAGAGGATCAGTGTTTGTCTGTTTGTGTTGTAATACTGAGACTGAGAAAATTCCCAGATTACACAGTGATCATTTGGCCACGACATAATGTCTAAATCTGATGTTTTCAGTCTAAATCCTTCTTTGTGACTTCCACTCATCATCACACTTTCCTCATCTCTTGTTTTCACTTGATTTTCCACCATATCTTTGATGTTTTCCACATCTCTCCTCATAGCCACCAGTTGTGAGGTTCCAACTTCCTGACACAGTCCCACATAGACTGACTCTGATATACGTTGTATAGCTGTCTCACTGACAATGATTTACCGTAAATTTATATTCTTGTATATACATAATCATTAGCACAGTTACCATCAATGGCAAGCTTAAGGATATTTTCCTATGTTTTACTTGAAATTCTGTATTCTAAGATAAAAACCTTTTTGAATATTTATGAAACGTTCTTTTTCAGCGAAATCATAATTTTTTAAATTTTTATTTGAATTTGGGCATTTGATATAGTAAAAAATCAATAAAAGGTGAAATATTATAATTCTGTCATTATAACTTACATTTGTGAGCTTCTAATAGAGTCCATTTTCCACGGACTCAGTACGGATACTTTTCAATACTTTCCACGGATATCAATAAGATATGAAAATTTTCAGTTACTTAAAGCTTTCCAGAAAATCCCATAGCATCTACTTTCGTTTTATAGTACCGTAACACCTGTCTCGATTACAGATCTTTCCATATCCTCCTCAAAGGATTTTGAAAAAACTTTTGTAAAAATTTTAATCCATACCCAATATAAAAAATATTGTCAATAGGAAAATCGCTTTTCAAAAATCGTGAATAAAAATACTGTTAAGGAAAACTATTTTTGATATATATTTCCTTTCTTAATCATTACACTATCTTCAAAGATTATGCAACGGGCAATAACTCATTTTAATGTAACTGCATTCAGCATTTTCTTCTTTGTACTTTTAATGTAAATGGTTGTCCAAATATTCATAATTTATTCAAATTTATAAACAGTTTTTTGTTGGAGCGTTCAACATCAGAAAAACGTATTTGAACCAGTTGTAAATTATTTTAATGATACAATTTACTAAGTTTTTCATGCCGTCAAATACTATATAATGATACTCTATGACAACAGATCTTTACGTTATTTGCCGAACATAACAAGGAGCACACGGCGGGTGTGATCGGTCGGCAGTGGATAGTTCACAGCACCTGATCCTACCTCTCAAGTTGTAGAGGTCCGTGTTTGCACTGCTCCTGCTTTTTCATTGTTTTATGGACTTTTGATCTTGAGTACTGTTTATCTCCATATCTTTCATTACTACAGTCCTTTCATAAGGTAGATCTATAAAGTTAGATATATTTCAGAAAGAGCATATCGACCAAGATCGAAGTGGTAGGTCGTTGTGCTTTTCTGTAAAGTCGATACATCGTTACCAGTGGCGGATTTAGAGGGGGGCTAAGCCCCCCCCTTTTGACTCCAAAAAATACACAATATTTGACAAATTGATGTTTTTTGGTGTGGCTGTGGGCCCCCACCCTGACCTCAAACTGGTCCCCCCCCCCCTTTTCAAAATTTCTGGATCCGCCACTGGTTACAAACAAAGACACATAGTGGGTTACAGTAAATGTATGACCTGGAAGCCTCTTTCTTTACTCCTCATTAAGATATGAACAGTAGTGAAGGAGAAACGTAAAGAGTATTTAATATATAATATTGTATATTCTATATATTTAAAAAGAGGTGCTAATCAGATGTGGATACTCAAAAATTCCAAAATACTTAATTAGGATAATTTAAAATCACACGATTTCATTAAAATATACAGCTTAAAACGCACGATTTTTCAACGCTATACACAACCATTCCCTACGACAAATTAAAGTCCGGGTTTTTCGATATTATTGACAGCTGCTTTTTTAATATAAACATGATAAACGGAAATCGTTATTTTGCTTACCTTGAAATAGGTTATTTGCAAATTCATTACTTAAACAACATTGTGATTGTACACACAAGAACTTTGAAGGTGACATAGAAAAGATGCTTGAGTTAAAGATTGAAAATAGCCTTCTTTTTTTTTTGGAGACCAGATCTTCCAACAATCTATTAGAATTCCCATGGATACGAATTGCCCCCCATTATTAACACGTATTTTTGTCTTCATATAAAGCAGAATTTGTACCTTATTTATTAAATTCTCATTACAAATTGCACTTCAAATGTCAATAATTTTTATATGTTATAGGTAAAGGATATGGAAATAAAGAACAGTATTTGATATCAAAGTCCATAAAAACAATAGAAAAATAGGAACAGAGCAAACACAGACCTGTATTTATGTTGAGTTTACATTGATCTTTCTTTGAAAGCCACGGGGATACGAGAAGTAATAGTATGTATCCACAAACCTGTATAGTAGAACCTTTGCAGGCCTCGCGTAATTGTCTCTGAGATCCCATGTCTTCGTGGAATATATGGAGATAACGAACAGCATTCAAGATCAAAATTACATAAAACAATACAAATAAGGAGCAGAGCAAACACGGACCTCTGAAACATCAGAGGTGGGATCAGGTGCCATGGAGGAAAAAACATTCCCTGCTTATCGGTCACACCTGCCTTGTGCTCCCTGTCATAGTCGGGAAATAACGGAACATCGTCAATTCAATGTATAAATGATGTACTAACAATCAGTATTAAAAACACTAGTTGTAGCCTTTAGCTCGACATTTAGATATCTAGCCGACGTATTGTCAATTAACAATGGTAGTTTCCATTCCTGCGTCGATACGATATATCCTGGTGAGCTTGAGATAAAAGATACCACAAATTCTGACACATCTGTTTCATACTTGGATATTTTACTTGAAAAAGACGTTAATGGTTATCTAACAACCAAACTATATGATAAACGCGATGACTTTAACTTTTCTATCGTCAACTTCCCTTAATGATGCAGCGATATACCTTCATCACCTGCACACGGATAACCGGAGTCTATATATCGCATTTGATTCGATACGCAAAAGCATGCTCTACCTATAAATAATTTCTAAACGAGGTAAATTATTGACAAGCAAAGTGATGAAAAAAGAATATCAGCAGTCTCGTTTGAAGGCTTTACTTCGTAAGTTCTAGGGTCGATACAATGACCTTGTAAGCAAATACAATTTATCATTGAGTCAAATGCTGACACACCTTTCATATTATTTGTTAGTCCATTATTTGTAGAATGAATTGATGACAGATTTTTCCGTTATTTCCCGATCATAACAAGGATAACACGGCGGGTGTGACCGGTCGGCAGGGGATGTTCACTTTATGGCACCTGATTCCACGTCTGATATGTTGGAGTCCGTGTTTGTTCCCCTGCTATTTTTTATTGTTTAATGATTTTTTTAGCTTAATTTAATACTGTGTTTTTCTCTCCATATCTTTCAAATGCAAACTACATTTGGTATTACATGTATAATGATTAAAAATATCCTGAAGCAAAACTTTGGATGAAATAAGGCGATAAAAACAGTAGTAACCAAGCTCAGAAGTCAAAAAAGGAAAAGCATTATTCAGCACATGACCAAATCATAGACTTTATTTGCTGATAAGCTATTTTATCGAACAAAGACATGTCAAATGATTACTTTAAACGACTGGCGATATTTTTGTTTGTTTGCAAATAGCTTGTCCCGTTTTGTAGGGTTTTTTATTGTAGTGCATGCCCAAATGCATATCAAATCAACTGAGCGACATAAACCTCGTTTGCAGCTCATAGGGGTATATGGCTATATAATAAGTAAAAGATCTTTGCGATAGAAAGGTGTATGATTTCCCGTTTATTATGAAGTTTCGCTAGGTTACCTTTAAGTTAAACGTACTTGGTAGAACAACTGTATATGAAATTCTTGTTTTATTTTTGTATATATGGTCTGGAATTTTTTGACAAATCTCTACTTCAGTATACATATGTAATCAGCTTGTTCAAACAATCTTCCAATAATTAAAACAAGTTTCAAAAAATGTATAGTGTTTGTTTATTAATAATATATACATGATGTACCGAAAAAAAAAATACTCAACTTCTTTTAGATTAGATATATTTATCATTGTATGGTCAAACACAAAAGCAGCGACACAAGATTTACATTCATATTTGGCCTCCTTAACATCAGACAAAAAGACAGCCGCAAACGAGTTTTGCATGCATATTAGACCTCCTAAGCTTCTGATCCATCGACCCTCCTAATTTACATTCCGAAAGAATGATTAAGAAATCAACTCCGCTAACTTTCAAAGAGTTATCAATGAGAAAAAAAAGTTAGAAATGGAAATATTATACAATTCACTAAGCAGAGATAATACACAAACAACTACCTCTGACAATTATTAGCTACTACCAGATAATCAACGTTTATATATATAAATGAATGTGATATAAATAGCATACAATTCTATTAACAACATGTAAAATTGACAAATTATCATACACAGGAAATAAAATTAGATTGATGACAAAAATACTAAAAGTAGATGGGTGGTCAAAATTAATAAAAATATTTGATTGTATAAAAATATAAATCAGAATACAGACCCTCTTCCGAGTTATCACAGTCATTTTGATTATCACAGGAAAATTTTGATATACAAAACTGTTACTCATGAAGTGAAAAAAATAAAATTTAATAGTGAATATTATATAACTTTGTGAAATCCAGTAATCTGATTGGTCAATACGAAGTACTAATTTTTTAATAACGACCGCTGAAAGCGAATAATGACTCGCACGAGCTACCTCGTTTTCACTTTCGCTTAAGACAATCATGGAAGTTTGCAAGTTGTAGGTGAGAAAAATTTAAAACATATAGTGAAGAACTCTAAGACTGATAATACAAAACAATTACTAGGATATTTGTGAATATTTTTGGGGAATAATTAGCATATATACCATTTCATGATTTGAGTTCGACCTTTCCACCCGGCGAGCAGATTTTTGACACTGTTTACACGATTACGGAGACTAAAGGAAATATAGACAAGCATGCCATGTAAGATTGTATCTGTTCATAGAAGACATATTTTTTCAGTGCATTTCGTCTGAAAGTGTAAACGAGAGCAATTCTCAATCTGGGGGAGGGGTTACTCTGTGTTATTCGGAGATCGCGTCATTATTATGATATGGGAAATATATTGCCGAAACAATTTCCTCTGTCATTAATCATTCAATGAATTCTGAAACATTTACATTCAACTTATTTATGGTTAATACTATCTCTAAATATTATATAACTTTGTGAAATCCGGTATTTTGATTGGTCAATACGAAGTACTTATTTTTTAATAACGACCGCTGAAAGCGAATAATGACTCGCACGAGCTGCCTCGTTTTCACTTTCGCTTTAGACAAACATGGAAGTTCGCAAGTTGTAGGTGAGGAAAATTTAAAACATATAGAGTCTAGTGAAGAACTTTGAGACTGATGATACAAAACAATTACTAGGATGTTCGTGAATATTTTTCGGGAATAATTAGCATATACCATTTCATGGTTGAATTCGACCTTTCCACTCAGCCAGCAGAGTTTTGACGCTGTTTGTAAACGCAATTACGGAGACTAAAGAAAATAGAGACAAGCATACCATGTAAGACTGTATTTATTCTTAGAAGACATAGGTATTTATATTTTGTCAGTGTATTTCGTCTGAGACTGATAATACAAAACAATTACTAGGATATTCGTGAATATTTTTCTGGAATAATTAGCACATACCATTTCATGGAGACTCAGCCAGCAGAGTTTTGACGCTGTTTGTAAACGCGATTACGGAGACTAAAGAAAATATAGACAAGCATACCATGTAAGATTGTATTTATTCTTAGAAGACATAGGTATTTATATTTTGTCAGTGCATTTCGTCTGCAAGTGTAAACGAGAGGGATTCTCAATCTGGGGGAGGGGGTACTCTGTGTTATTCGGAGACAGATATCTTGCGTCATTTTTATGATATGGGAAATTTATTGCCAAAACAATTTCTCTGAGTAATATTCAATGAATTCTGAAACATTTACATTCAACTTATTTATGGTCAATACTATCTCTGTAAATAATAGGATGATATACATTGCACTAATAAATTTGGGAAATTATTACCGTATATCAGGTTTTTTCCGCGTCATGTTTTTTCCGCGAATCAGAACCTAAATCAGTGTATTAAATTTACGCGAATCAAATTTTCACTATTTCAAAGTCCCAGTGATTTTATTATTAACAATTGTTTAAAGCCTATGAAGTCATTAAGCTGGACATACCGGTGAGAAATAGATCTATCGACCTTCACCTCGTCAATTCTGGAAGACCTGCTCGGCTGATTACACACCTGCATAACATATTAACTCTCAAATCCACTGTGCACTGATATAATTAAAAGATTTAAACAATTATAGTTCATTTACTGTTCCAAACTGACCAGCAGCTCGGGTATAATTAGTTTTGATAGCTTCTCGCAAGAAACTGGTGACACATATAATTAGCTGGCTTGTCAATTAGTAAACAAACAATACGGGCTTATACCTATTACCGGTATCCTGCGCTTGTCCTCTGATCCCTCTATTTCTAACCTCTACGATATAAGCATCAAGAAATAATCCTACTACAAGAAGAAAACTTTGTATTAAATTTACGCTGTTTTATTTTCCGCGATTCAGAACTCGTCGCGAACAAAGCGGAAATTGGATACACGCGGAAAAATCCTGATATACGGTATTTATATAATATAATAAATATGGACTCAATGCACGGTCAATATGCATTTATAATGACCCAGAATGACAGATATTGACCTCAGATACATGAAGTATATCGACCTCGGGCTAGCGCCCTCGGTCGATATACTACATGTATCTTCGGTCAATATCTGTCATCCTGGGTCATTATAAATGCATATTGACCTACATTGAGTCCATATTTGTATAATAACTATGACAATGTGATGTCTCTGGAATGATGAAACTCTGGTGTAACGGACATGACAGAAATATCATTTGGTGTAACAAACATGACAGAAATATCATGTGGTGTAACGGACATGACAGATATATCATTTGGCTCTAGAGTGTTTGCTAAGTATTGTGACATAGAACAAAGGATTGCATAGTGAAGTGCATACATAGAACCAAAGGATAACATGCAAATATAGATCTAGGTTATACCCTTTTTCTATGTCTCAGCTTTTGTCCTCAATGGCTTTATTCTGGTCCTCACTTTCAGTTTTGTTTCTGTCCTCACTTTCAGTTTTGTTTCTGTCCTCACTTTCAGTTTTGTTTGTGGCCTCACTTTCAGTTTTGTTTCTGTCCTCACTTTCAGTTTTGTTTCTGCCCTCACTTTCAGTTTTGTTTCTGTCCTCACTTTCAGTTTTGTTTGTGGCCTCACTTTCAGATTTTTTTGAATCCTCACTTTCAGTTTTGTTTGTGTCCTCACTTTCAGTTTTGTTTGTGGCTTCCCTTTCAGTTTTGTTTGTGTCCTCACTCGCAGTTTTGTCTCTGACCTCACTTTCAGCTTTGGTTGTGTCCTCACTTTCTGTTTTACTGTCTACATTGATGTTCTAATTAACTTCTCCCTAGTCCTCATTTCTGGCTTAACTTGTGTTTATTTTATCATTGTCCACATCATCCTCATTGATTTTATTCTAATTTCCACTTTCTGTTTTGTCCTCACTTTCATTCTTATTGACGTCTACAATATGGTCCCAAAGGACATTTTTCTTATTTTCACTTTCTTTTTTGTTTTCAATTCAAGATTTATTGTCCTCATTAATGCTACTCTCTGTAGCAGGATCCTTTATCTCCTCTTTCTTGTATGTGTCCTCAGTCACTTCATTCCCCAACCCTCTTTACTCCTCATGTCCTTCTTAATCTCTCCCCTTTCTTCTCCTTTGATTCCTCCCCTCCTTTCCCCTTGAAAACATTGCTAAATGTTATTTATTCTCGAGAACTCTTGTAATATGTTCTGCAGTGTAAACAAAAACTCTTGACTTTTCCTGCCCCGAATTTCTAGTTTTGATTTTTTGTTCTTGATCAAATAGCGCCTGCCTGTATCACCCAAAGTCCCGAATAGCGTGTTGTGAACTATGGCATTTTTTCTATAATTCTCCTCAGTTCCTCTCTCCACAGCAACCACGTATGGCGAACTTATTTCATATATACTGGTGTCTCATTATATCGCGGTACTTAAAAATTTTTGCATAAAAACTGTAATTCCAATTGTTTACTTAAACTTTCATCAAATGATATTCATAAACCAACTATGGCCTATCTTTTTAGTATCAAATTATTTCCCAAGCTTGCATCGTTTAATTTGTATTCTATTTTTAAAACAGGAAGTCTTATTTACCTCCTAAATTGGAGAGTCTCATAGTATCGCGGTATGGGGAAACATGCCACCTTGTTGTTGACATGGACTTCAATTCTTATTTTTAATTTTACGATGTAATTCTACATAAAAAATAAACAATCATCCCAAACTAAAGACTTTCAAAACATTAACTTTATTATGCATTTTACTAGATTATAAATTCAGTGGTCTAAATATACTAAAAACAGGAATGGAAATCTGGAAAAATACGTTTTATTTGAATTAAAACTTTTCCGACGCATGTTCCATTCTTTGTAATCATCACAAAAATTTACATTCAGACGACAGATAGATAGATTTATCCACAAAAATGATATGAGCTGTGTATATGATTTTTTGGAATATACTGCGATACTATGGAACCCGCGATATAATGAGAATCGAGTATACAATAAATTGTATTTTTGATCAAAGCGCAGCATTTTTTTTATTCTGATAATTTTATTTTACATTGCCGAAATTCTCACTATGTACAAATGGCTATATTACATTCCGATTAATGGTCTTCATTACAATTTGTGCATACACGATGTATATATTGTTTTTCTTCTTTGATTAAATAAAACAACAATAAATATTATAAACAAAAAAACTTTTTACAATGTAAAATCATAGACCTAAAGCAATGTTATTCTCAAATCCTTACTGATCAAAGAGGAACAACTCTGAAAATGTAGATGTTTATTTTCCTCCCTTTATTCACGGTTTTCCACAGAATCAGATACATTTACAGCAAGACGCGATAAATCCGAGAATTGAATACTATACTATAGTCTATAGACCTCATTTACACAATGTAAGTATAAAATTGAAAAGAATTGTTCACCTGTACTGAAATTATCTGCATTTATGAATATCCTATTGCAGCAAATCGCAACTTTGACTTTCTGTCAACAATGTCGGTTCGCATTACCTCGAATCAAAACAAAACGTAGCCTGTAAGATTTTAAAAAGAAATATCAATGTGGGATTTGATATAAATTGAAATAGATGAAGAGTTTAATGTTTGATATTTTGAAATTAATGTGGACTAATACGGAATTTTCATTTAAACTTTAGAAGCGACGACATTGAAAGAAATGCGTACAATATTATCATGACTGACATGAGGGGTGTATGTACATCTAATGCAAATGTCGATGTATCCCCACAGCCACATACTGTCTCGTTTGAAATAATGACATGAAAGAAACTACAATTATTCCATTTATATCACAGGAGAGTTGAACATACACCATTTTTTAATGAATAAAATTAAAGAAATAAAATTAAAAATCAACATATTCAAGTTCAACAAAACTTGAATTCGTATCCAGGTTTCATGTGATATGGAATGCATAACGCATACGTACAGTATATGGACTAAACACTAAAATCTTTCAGTAATTTTTTCCTTATACATATAAAAAGAGTAGTCAATATTTATTCTGCATTTATGAATTTAAAAACTAATGCATACCTCCGGGATTCTTGACGAAATACCAGTATATTTGCACTGTAAACGACGTTTCGTCAAACGATAATGGTCTGCGACGCAAAAAAGGAAGGGGTGGGGGTAATAGGGTTATTCAAAAATTGCCTTAAAAATCTACATTTAAATACGCTTTACATATAAGAACTTTTAAATCTGTAAGTTAATATATTTTTGAAGCAAAAGCAATATTCCAATTTAATTTTTTAATGTGTATTTGTAGATTCATATAACAAAGTGATCGAACCCCGTCTGAAAGACGCGCGGGAATGTGATTTATTGAGAAAGAAGGAGGGGGTAATTTTTCGCTATTAAATCAAAACTGGTCGTATAAAAATTATACACAAAATTATGAAGATTATTTTTACTACCAGCTACCTATAGAAAGTGTTTTACAAAAATTAAACGACAGGTTTTTTCACACAAAAAATTTGTTTTTGAAAAATACGCAATTTTCAAGGCTTTCAAAATTCATAGTTTTTCAGTTTAAGGTCTTTAAAAATTGTTTTGATGATATGTATATCAAAAAAAGTTAAGGTGATTATGTTTTTGTGTTAAATGGGTAAAAGAATAAGCCAATGAAATTTGACATTTATATCTTACATGGTTTTATTGAAAATCAAGGTTTAAGTAGTTCATTGATTAAAAATTTTCACTCCTTGTAAACAACTAAAGGGGGTAACTTTCGGAAGTTCCAAAAACCACTCGAACGATTTTGTCCAAAATATGCATACATGCAGTAGATATAGTCATGTACTAAATACACAAAAATAACGAAAACTAAACGACAGGAATTTTTTGGGGTAGGTGTGTTGTACATCCTTAAATATTCATCATCTTTATTTGAATGTCAAAACAGTTAACATACATGTAGGTTATAAAATGAACCGTACAATTCAATCAACTATCAGTAAGGTAAATGGCAAAATTTTATACTTACTGCTTTAAAAGTAAGAAGAAAGGATTTTCTAGGAGTTACCTTTTTAAACCTGCACGTTTCACGGAAGAAAATGCAGCCAAAAACAATCCGTCTTTTCCTTAAACTTCAATATGCCAATAAAGGAATTGACGCGGTTAATATAAGTAATATTCTTAATCACAAAAGGGTCCAGTCTTGTATTCCACCATATTTCAAGTTAAAGACTACGCCTTGTATTTCCTACAAATATACATCGACCATTGCTTCCAAACTTTTCAATTACAAATTAAAGCACTTTACATGGCCTGGATATCGACTATCTGAAAAATAATCCCCGTTCGTGTTCATGTTCTTCTTCGCCCTATAACTATAGTCCTGCCGGACACGTTATTACAGGTGACGTAAAAATAGTTCGTAATGAGGACCTTAGGTCACTTATTTTAAAAGGTCCTAAATATAGGGAACCCCGATCCTTCAACTGGCGTCGGAATTTCATAAATATTATGATACTGTTGAAAATTACGCCAGACGATGGGCTAGATATGAAAAATAAGACATTGACACCTTGTCAGAATGGATTAAATGTATCAGATCCATGTTAAAGTCACGTATTAAAAGATTGAGGGGCAAAATGAAAACCATCTATCCTTCTGTGTTCAATAAACCAGAAGTGAAAAAAGAATTAGATAGATTACACGATCAGTACGTACTGGTTCCTGCCGACAAAGCAGGTAACAACATTGTCTTCGTTTGTAAGGCTCATTATATAAATTGCATTCTAGAAGAACTTGGATTTAATTCTACAAGTGGTAATCCTACTTATACATATACTTCTCTTTCTAAGGAAGAAATTCTTCAAAATCACCTGTCAGTTTTGAATACTTTTAATATTCCACAGAGCCAAAATGAATTTGAACTACCTTATATATATTGGATTCCGAAACTTCATAAGAATCCTTACAAACAAAGATACATTGCAGGTTCCAGTAAATGTTCAACCAAGCCTCTTTCGTTACTTCTCACTAAAATATTGACAGTAGTGAAGGAAAAACTTCAAGAGTACTGTACAACTATATATTCAAGAAGTGGTGTAAATCAGATGTGGATACTTAAAAATTCTAAAGAACTTTTGGACAATTTGAAATCACAAGACTTTACAAAAATCAACAGCATAAAAACTTACGACTTTTCAACTTTATACACAACAATTCCCCACGACAAATTAAAATCCAGGCTTTTTGATATCATTGACAGCTGCTTCTTCAACAAAAATGGAACTCGTAAGTTTACTTACCTCGTCATTGGTCATTTGAAAAATTATTTTGTTAAAACAGATTCTGATTGCACACATAAGTACTCTGAAGTTGACATCAAGAAGATGCTTGAGTTTCTGATTGACAATATCTATGTGGTTTTTGGAGACCAGGTATTCCAACAATCTATTGGAATTCCCATGGGTACAAATTGCGCTCCGTTATTAGCAGACTTATTTTTATATTCATATGAAGCAGAATTTATGCAAAATCTTTTGCGTGAAAAGAAGAAAACACTTGCTGTGGCCTTCAACTCGACATTTAGATATATCGACGACGTATTGTCAATTAATAATGATAATTTCCATTCCTACGTCGACACGATATATCCTGGTGAGCTTGAGATAAAAGATACCACAGAGTCCGACACTTCTGCTTCATACTTGGATATTTTACTTGAAAAAGACACTAATGGTAATCTAACAACCAAGCTATATGATAAACGTGATGACTTTAACTTTTCTATCGTCAACTTCCCTTACTTATGCAGCAATATACCTTCATCACCTGCATACGGAGTATTTATATCTCAGTTGATTCGATACGCAAGAGCATGCTCTACGTATGAACAATTTCTTAAACGAGGTAAATTATTGACAAGCAAGTTGATGAAACAAGAATATCAACAGTCTCGTTTAAAGTCATCATTTCGTAAATTCTATGGTCGATACAATGACCTTGTCAGCAAATACAATTTATCATTGAATGAAATGCTGACTGACGTTTTTCATACCAATTGTTAGTCCATTATTTATACACTGAATTGACCACGGATTTTTTCCGTTATTTCCTGATTATGACAACGAGCACACGGCGGGTGTGACCGGTCGGCAGGGGATGCTCACTCCTCCATGGCACCTGATCCCACCTCTGATGTTTCGGAAGTCCGTGTTTGCTCTGCTCTTATTTTGTATATTTGTTTAATGGACGTTGAGATTGAATACTGTTCGTTATTTTCATATCCTTCCCATGAAGAAATAAATAATATAGGAAACTAGGCTAATTGTAGATGAAATATTTTGAGATAACGGACAGTACTCAAGCTCAAAAGTCAACTACTCTAATATCCCCTATCGAACGTTGACACCTGCCATGTGCTCCTTGTCAAATTTGGGAAATCACGGTAAAAATCCGTCGACAATTCAGTTTGTAAATAATTGCCTAACAGTACGTATGGAAAATGTCAGTCAGCATTTGACTAAATGATGAATTGTATTTGCTGACAAGCTAATGCCATTGTATCGACCATAGAGCTTACAAAATTATTACTTTAAACGAGACTGCTGATATTCCTGTTTCATCAACTTGTTTGTCAATAATTTACCTCGTTTTAGAAAGTGTAATACGTACATTATGTTCTTGTGTATCGAATCTACTGAGCTATATAAACGCCGTATTCGGGTGATGAAGGTATATTGCTGCATTGTTAAGGGAAGTTGACGATAGAGAACTCATCACGTTTATCATAAAACTAGGTTGTTAGATTACCATTAACGTCTTTTTTATGTAAAATATCCACATATGAAACAGGATAATTGCAGCCAGAAGGACCAGGGTGCTCTATACATGTAAGTTTAAGTGTTGGTGTATGGGGATTGGGGTGGGAGTAGTTATTTAGAATTAAAGGTTTTCTAAACATGGAAAAGATTGTTAACCAGAACTTCTTTCCGTTTATAAATTACGAGATACATAATATATTTACTTCCATAAAGTGAATATGTAAAAATATATACGTTTTTATATCTAATATATAAAGTTGCATTAACTATATAGAGACATCGAATTTTACTTCTTGCATGAAAACTTACTCGGCACAGTTCGTGTTTTATATTCTAAAATTGAAAATTAATACATTTTTGAGTATAGGTGATGCATGTGTCTAACTTCAATTTATATTTTATATATGCAGCCAAAAGTTTATGTGAGGAATAGATCAAGTTTAAAATGGTATCGTTTTTGTTTGATTTTTATCCGACTATATCATGTATAAGTTTTCAAAATATTCGCGACTGTCGTCTCCATCAAATAGAATCATGCCTTTTCACACATATCGAAGTGGTTTGATGATCAAGATCAATTTCATTGTTTACTTAATATATTTCCCGGGCGACAAATCGATGGTTACATAATGTTATCTTGTCAGACTATGTGGTAACTTAAATCTCAAACTCACCGGTATAAATGTTATATATAAAACTATGAGTAAAGTAGATTAGTGAATTTTTCTGCACTAATTATAGCATCTAAAACATTTACATCTATTTTCCTAGATTTTAAGCATTTCCTTGTAAAAAAAAAATAAACATGGAATTTATTGGAACGTCACAAATGTAAGTTTGTTTGAAAGCAATATATATTACACGTAAAGGTATAATGTCTGAAACCGTATATTTTGTTGACAACTGTATATAGCATATAATAACATATGGCACAAAACAATCTTACGTTAGTTTCCTTTTTTTCAAAAATTCAAAATAAGTTGAAAACAAACTAAATCATAGAAATAAAATTCTTTTTTTATTTTTAAAGAGAATATATATACTAAACCTTTTAAAGGTAATTAGACACAGATTTGATGTTAATATTTATGGTTTGATTTCAAGACTTAAATGTAGATATAGCATTTAATAAAAATTTAATAAAAATGTTTTTTCCTGGAAGTTATTGTTACTTCGGATTATCATACTTTTAAAAAAAACTTTTCCCTTATACCTAAGATACGTAGCAATTTTGAAGAGTACATGTATTGATGAAAAATATAAATACTATAATCCAGAAAACTCAGAGTAGAAATGTGTGAAAGCAATTTCATTTCCTAGTGTCAGTGTTAAGTTCAGAGATTAACAAATTGAATACGTTCCTGAAACGTACAAAATGTTCATTAACAGGACACGATCTCTGTCGTTGTTAATGTGTAGCTTATACCGGGTGTGTTCAATTGTTATACTCTCCACAAACAACTGAGCACTGATGTGTCGGTTGTTGTCCCTTTGAAACTTTTCAAAAGTCTTCTTAAAAAGGCCAAGGAAAGTCCAATTTTTGATTCTTCGACGCCAGTGATTATGGATATTGCATATCATAGGCCCTTTAAACCCGCACGTTTTGCAGAAGAAAATGCAACTAAAACAATTCGTCTTTTCCTTTAACTTCAATATGCAAAAAAATGATGCGGTTAATATGAGTAATATTCTTTATCACAAAAAGGTCCAGTCTTTTATTAATATTTTTTTATACACAATAAGATTGCCACTTTTCCTGAGTATTAAGAATAAAATTAAAATTTATGAAAGTGCAAGAATGTGTTAATCAAACCCACCAAAATTTTGTTTTAGTTTTAATAACTTTTTAATTAAAAATTTTTCATTAATTTTTGTGTGAAATGCTATTAAAATATATAAGTCGTAATATTTTAGAGAAAATATTAATTTCAAATCTGTGTCCAAGTACCTTTAAGCAACAATGTTGCGAATTTTATTATCGAATGGTGATAACAACGTAATTCGCAAATTATGCAATAAACATGTAGGTGAAATTTCCCTTAAATCCTTGCCAGTAAGAAAGCCATACACCACATATCAGGGTCAGTGTTTGTGGGACTAACGTAGGAACGTCACAAATGGTGGCCATGAAGAGAGATGTGGTTGACATCTGGGAGATGGTGGAATATTATTTGAAAACAATTGATGACTACATTATGATATTAAGAGGAAGTTGCAAAGAAGGATGCGAACTGAAAGGATCAGATTATGACTTTATGTTCTGGCCAAATGATTACCGTGTGATCTGGGAATTATCTCAGTCTCAGTATTACAACACACACAGACAAACACTGATCCTCTGTACTTTTTCTGATAGTCTACCAGGATACACTTTGTTATATTTACTGTCACCACGTATGGATAGGGGAATCCTAGAAGGGTGAATTAGAATGAAGAACAGTTATTATATATCTAGTTCTAAATACAGACAGAAGATGTGTTCTGTATCATCACGTAACGTCACTGAACATGGACCCTGTGTCAGTGAAACATTTGAAACATTAGAAGTTGATGGGGCCCACTGCCTTGCTTGCGACTTTTGGCCTCCAGCTACCTCCTCATGGATAGACAGATGTCACTCGTGGCCCAAGCCTTATGTTGTTGATGATATAGTAAAAAAACGGTTGCCATTTTGTAGCAATAGGACATAAGTTAGGATGTCATGAATGGAGAATTGAATTTCTTTCTCTTTTGCAGAAAAAAACTCGTGTATTCAATGAACCACTGTCAATTCTTAACTTATTGCTTACTCAAATTGTTCTTAACAGAAATGATTAACAATAAAGTAGATGACGATGATAAATTACTGTGTTCCTATGACATGAAGACTGTAGTTTTCTGGGTAATTCAACAAAATATTATACCTCATTGGCGTCCACAAAATCTCCTGGTGTGTTTCTGGGTCTGTTTTAAACTTGTCCTTAAGTGGGTGTATGTGGGGGTCTGTCCAAACTTTTTTATTCCAGAAAACAACATGTTTCTAAGTAAAATTCATTGCGACAAACAACGTCAATTATTTTTGAGATTGTATGGATTGTATGAGAGGGGATTTGCATTCCTGCTACAAAGTCCCTCCATTAGGTCTTACATTATAAATTTCCTTCATAACCCTAAAGTCTCCGTCTGTACAGATGAGCATACTCTGATTTCTGAGGCTGAGTTTGATGAAACCCTATATAATGAAATACACTGCTTTGATGCATTAAACACATCTGACATTCAAACTTTTAGCTGTATGAGATATCTACATACAATAGAACAGATGATAGGTTCACATCTCCTGACACAGTATCAAGTCATTATGCTACGAAAACTTGCAGCTTCTCTCCTTCAAAATACTGCTTTAATATTACACATGGAAACTTTCACATGTGAAAACAAACTAAAATACAGAGCTGGTAAAATCTCCTGTCACATGCTGAAAGTAGCGGCCAAGTTTGGTTTCATTACTGACATGATGTTCATAGCGATGTATTATTTGGAGACACGTAGATACAGGAAAGCTTTATCTGTTATAGAGATAACCAAGATCAAGTTAGCAGAGCCATATTTGATGTATGAGTCAAATGTAGATACAAATATGTACACTGAGGCTGTAGGGGGATAGTCTTGGTGTACAAAGATGAGGAAAGCTGTGGCATGGGATATCCGACTATACAGTGGAATCCATTACATCAGTGTATTAGTACCAGAACAACAGTCTGCTCTTCGGAACAAGGGGCCTATATTATACATCCCATCCTTTATACTGTTATACATGCTGGAGATCTTGTGCTACAGACATGTAGACACAATGAGAGTACAAACAGCTCTAGATGATCTACAGACCCTAGTTCACTATGATCAGGGACACCTTATACCTTTACGTCACAGGGACATATCATGGCAGATTCTAGGGATCTGTCAACAGTTGACGGGGAACCACCAGACTGCCCAATACTAAAACCAACAATCTCTGATAGAAGCAAACAGTTATGGAAATGAGATAACAGAGTATTTGTCAAATGATTTATAAAATCAGATAAATGTTACGTGTTTGAAATAGTTCATATAGAATTTGTAATCTCTATCAGGTATTTTTCGAAAAAGATGTAGATGATTTTATGAAAATGAAACAGGGGGTTGAAATATAATCTTTCAATAATATTTTTAGGATATACACTAGACAAGATTGATAACGCACCATCGATGAAAGTAGGCGTAATATTTAACTTTTCATAGAAAAAGTGAAAATCGTGTCCATACTAACTTGGAAGGATTTTTTTTTTTCTGTGCATTTTTTAAATGTTTTTTTTTTCTAGATAGAAAATCAGAAGAAAAAAATATACCGTATGCGGCATTTGATCCTGGGTTGGCGTGATAAAACAAGACAGTTGGTGTCTGCAGGGTGTTCCATTGGAAAGATATGTAAAAAATGAAAACAATGAAAACAATATTTATTCTTTTGGTGAAAAGTGTTGCAAATAGATTATTCTAACACGATTATTGAAAAGATCAAAGGAAAGCGGCGGGCATTATTCCCAAGTAGATCACGAACGTCATCAAAACATTATTAGATCAGAAACACGTATTAAATCCGAACAATTGAAATGTGCATGTTTGGCTGTAGAATGAAATACTTGTGTAGATCGCATTGATGTGTCGTCTTTTGCAGTATAAACACTGTAAATTGCATAAAATTGCTGATGAATGTCGGTTTTTATAGCAAAGCGGGGATATTTCACGGACCTCCCTACACATCAAACAACATGATTTTAGCAGTAAAACGAGAACACGATTATGTTATTGTATATTCATTTTAACTAATCAATACATATTACGAACAAATTTGTAATTTAAAAAGGCTATGTTTAATGTAACGAAAGCTCAAATCGTCTGCATTCCATACACAGGTAAGCAAACAAATTTTACTTCTGGTGTTAAATGGAACAGCATAATCGAGACATGATGACCTAATGCGTTTCTCTATAGAGAAAACGAATATCCGTAATTTAGCGATTGTGGTAGATATGGTAGAATAGAAATAAAGTCCTTGTTGTCGTGAATGATGCAGAATAACCTCCTCTGTCTCAAAATGTTTTTTGTAATATAAAAGTCTCGGCTAACGCCTCGGTTTTTATATTTCAAACAACATTTCTCGACCTCGGAGGTTATTCTGCAAAATTCACGAAAAGGCGGACTTTATTCTTACGTAGAAAACAAAATCTTCGCTGTAAATAACCAAGCCATTAAGTAACACCACACCACAATTTCAATGACGTTCCTTAAAATTGGGGCAACCGAAAGTTGAGTGGACTGGGTATGGATGGACACCAATGCATTGGATAACTAGCAGGCGATATAATAGTCAATCGTTGCATATCATTTGAGTTTTTTTAATTGGGGGGCTGTTTCTGGTGTAACCTTAAGGGCCATCATCAGTAATTAGCAATGCATATATCTGGGCAAAAAAGAGGAACGCAATGCATGTCAGGAAATAGGTTTTGGGCAAGAAGGTCATTTTGAGGGTTTTTTCCTGACAGCAAGACATTTTCCAATCCCTTTGTATTGGAAAATATGGCGTTTTATATATACTTATATAGTTGAGGCAAATGTTCAATTCATAAAGAAGAATTTTAAGTGGTGCGTTATCAATTTTGTCTAGTGTATTAGTCTATTTTATTTTGTCAAAATTGTTTTACAGTATTTAAAGGAGGAAGGTGTAAAATTAAAAAATAAAAATACAAAGGATAGAATTTGAGTTGTTATTTAATGCAAATAGTAGAGTAACTAAACCTGATCTTGGAAGCCCCATCCGCCTCATCGGACGCGTGAATTCTTCTTCAATTCAGGAAGAGTCCTATATGAAGGTAAAGATTTTTGATGCTCTTTCTGTCATGTTTTTGATAAAGGGTGACTGGAACATTTATGTATGCAACAATGAGAAGCTGATGAACGCAGATGTGGTGGTAGGAGCGTACGGAGATAGTGATTTCTCCCATGAACTGTTTTTGAAGAAGTTTTTTAAATCGATTTTCTTTGTTAGGCTGGAAATAATGTCTCTCTAGCGGTGCCTCTAAACTGACTTCTCCATAATTACCAATGTTTAATTGAAATAAATGTATTTGATAATATAAAGGGGAATAAGAAAGTGGAAGTTTCTGAGACGTCTGTTCCTGCATGGACAGGTAGTTTGGTGCCCTTTTGGTCTCCTTGAAAACGAAGATGGCAAGAATAATGAAGCTTAAGTTACTTTAGGCATTGTTTGACCTTTCTGCGTTTGTTTAATACAGATGTAAGACAAATAATGAAACAATGCTCATTGACGTTCTGCTGATTGGCACGTTACCCCTAGATTGGAAATTTATAAAGATACTCCGTATTTTCATACAAATTAAATAAATTCGTTTCCCCTTTAGTGTGAATTTGTAAATGTTTTTAAGCTTGATTATATTACAATATTACAAACATTGATATCAAAAACTGATTCCAAAGAGTGTGTTGGTATATTATATATGTATATGTGTATTAGTATTGTAATATTATTAATATAATAATATTAATATTATTATTATATTACATGTACACTGTATACTGCGTTCTCTTACATTCCACGACCTGTAAGTACAGTGGACATTGTTGACCCCGGTGTCTACGGTCGGGAAATTATAGAGTTAGCTTAAATATGATTTGTGTGTATGAATGTGGTTGATATAAAAAAAAATAGCAGGAGCCAATCTGGAAATATGACTTTGGTACATTTGAACGTTTTTAAAAGAGAAAGTCTCAAAATGACTGATTTCATGTGTTTTTCCCTTTAGACATTTATAAGTGCTTTCTTTATTTGTTAGTTAATGTTCAGCTGAAGCAGCTAATGCATAATCTGCGTTTGCGGGTTAGGTACCTTTTTTTCCTGCAGTAGCTTTTATTGTAAATATTATTGTTTTTGTTGATAATTTTAAAAAAAATTGTAAAATTAGATTTGTTAAATGTTTTATTATAGATGTGTATGTCATTGTATGAGAATTGATGGAAGAGCGGTTGCAGAAAAAAATTGCAGGTAGCTTGCTTTGTGGCGTTTACTTACGGATAAATGACAATGGTTTTTAAATAAGATTAAGAAAATGACATTCAGTGGATGTAAATATTGAGAAAAAAAGGACGTGTCAAGGTCCATCGCCTACATCTTTTTTTCATTTGTGTGAAAAATGATAAAAATCAAGAATATATCATAATTCTTATTTCGTTGAAGGTATTATTCATATCATGCTAAAGAATATTCAATTGAAAATTGATGTATTTAAAAACTGTTTAAAGCTGAACACGACTCGCAAATAGACATATGCCATTTTCTATATCATTATCTACGATACATCAACAATAGGCTATACACTTCAGCTTCGTCACACCTGACTGCTTTATTGTCAGGGGTATCAGCGTGGAATGGCGACCCGTGTTCATACTTGTTATCTTGCTTTACATTTTATTGCAGTTAAGTAAATCTGTGTTATTTGTATACTGCACTGAACTACACAACTATAATTGTACGTTTCTTTGGTATCTTGCTTTCCTTCATTAAATGAAGTATAAAGTTATAATTGTCGCTACCGAGTGCTGTATAATATACGTCCATCTACACCGGTGTCGATTGAATACACTGAACAGTGACAAAGTCCTGTCCTATTTATAGGGGTTTGCAGGTATAGCGATTCTCTGAACTAAAATAGCAGACACATTCTTTTTACGAATCGTGTTCAGCTGTAAGAAGATACGGGAAAATACATACGTTCATGCATGACGTCACATTAAGCATTTAGGAAGAAAAACGGGAAAACGATTTGTATGATCTGATGGACTTTCAGTGATTCAAAAAGTGTTTTTTTTTATTCCATACACCACTTCCACATATAACAAAAATACAGGACCAGATTTATATTGAGACTCTACCGATGAGACCAGGAAAATACTTCGAAATATCTGAGGATTTGAAATTTCAAAGGGTTAGATCAAGTAGTTGGGGTTTTCAATTCACTTCGACATACCCATGTTTTTCAAGATATCAGTGTTCGAGATACCGAACTCAACTGTAACTTAACAAATATTTACAGAGAAATCTTAGCATGTTTGCTTGGAATTTAAAGCGAACCCATTAAAGTACACTCCAGAGCCTACATGAATGTTGAGTAAACTCTCAGGCTTGGATACAGTATGACTATACTTGTTACCTTTACATAAGTAAAAATTCAGATAGGTAAGATGTACTCAAATAAAATAATTTATATACAATAATTTGTCTGGGTTTATCACGAGCACGATGCCTGGGAAACCTAGTGCTAAAAAATCAGACAGGCTCGTAGAAATGTTTACTTTGAATTAACTCGAGTAAGCATTCATGAATCTCTCTCATAATAGATACATATAAATAAATATATATTACATATTATATGCCCGTACCTGGTACTTTAACATGGATTAAAACATAATTTTAGCAGCCAGAATATCTGATGGAGACAGATTCAATAACATACAAGTATTTAATTTAAATCCCTTCCAGGAGGTATATTTTTAGAAAAGTACATCCTGTTTCTAACCATTTTGTATCTGTATGGTATTGTTTATTTCCTGAGTCTTCTTTAAAGAGCTTGCTTCACTTTATGCATAACATGGCCCTTTAGATATATACAAATTGATTGACTAAGACTTGATTTTCCATATGTAGCATTAAAATAAAATAGACTTGTGCTTTCATTTCCTATCAAAATTTTTCTTCAAAATATCAGATCTTTTATAGAATTGTAAAGTTCTTGAATTTAACGGTAAACAGTTCTAAGTGAGTTCTTCAGCGAGGAAAAGTAATATCAGCGCACACTCTGATCTAAAAATTAAAACATGCCTTTAATCCCGAAAATATTGTTCTATCATTTAGTAGTTGCAAATTTAGATCAGAGGTTGCGCTCTATTTTAAATATCGAAAAATTGCGTTAAAAATTGGCTGGTTTTTTAAAGACTTTTTCAGAATATTAGGATATTGACGCATTTTGTGACGTCATAACGCATTGACTAGCCAGAAAATTACGTCGTTTTTTTAATATGCAGTAAACACAGATCCAAGTGCTATTTAATACATTGTTAACTAAAACTTTGCAGTTTTTTTTCAGAAATTCACAGGGCAAAAGTGAACCTTGTTCTTTTTAAAAAGTCATAAATCTACACCTTGCAGTAATTGCTTGTTGCAAAGTGCTGCTAGGGACAAACAATATTAATTCATGCCCTGTTCACAGGGCGAATTTAATTCGCAGTAAATAATAATAAATGCAAGTAAACTAATGCGAATTAAAATTTTACTTCTACAGCTACGGCTTACGTAAATTGTTCTTAACAGGAATAACTCACAATGGACTATGTGATGTGATGATTAAATTTTTTTATGTGTTCTTACCATATAAAAACAACAGTTTTCTGGGTGATTCAACAATAACCAATACTTGAGTACCTCAAAATCTCAGGGGGGGGGGGGGGGGGTTCTGGGTCTGTTTTAAACTTATTCTCAAATGGGTGTATGAGGGGGTTTGTCCTAACGTTTTCATTCCAAATTACATGTTTCTCAGTAAAATCCATAGCGAAAAACAACATCATCTATTGATGAGACTGTCTTGGTTTTATGGGTTGTATGAGAAGAGATTAGCACTAAATCCTTCAGTCCTATAAAGTCCCTCTATTAGGTCTTGTATTATGAATGTCCTTCATAACCGCAGTCTCCACCTGATCAGATAAACATACTCTGATTTCTGAGGCTGAAATTGATGAAAACCTTTATTTTGAAATAATGCCTTTTTAATGCATTATTCGTATCAAATATACAAAAATGTATGGAATCTCTTATGTTATAGAACAGATGTTTGGTTTGTTGACCCTCCCTGACACAGTTTGAAGTTTGAATGTTTCTGGGGATCTGTCAACAGGTGACAGGGAACCTCCAGGCTGCTCTATACTCATACCAGCAATCTCTCAGACAAAAACCATACAACAATATACAAACATGCCGCTAAAGAAATTTTATGAGAATACACGAAATAAATGCTGGCTGTTTGTAGTAGTTCACTGGTAGTGTTTACAATTTTTATAAAATAATCTATATTATGTATAGATTTTATTTTCTGAAGAAGATATGAATTCAAAAAATGAAACAAGATTTGCTATTTAAGTTTTCAAAGGGGGGGGGGACTAAAACATTAGGGTAAATGCACTGGTTTTTTATTTACCAAAAGAAGTTGCATTTCTTAATCATACAAATACATGATATAATTTTTCAACATGTATCATTGACAAGAAATATCTTCAACGAAATAACGTAAAATAATATAAAAGCTGAGGCAATAATTAAGTAAATACACACAAGATATTAACCCAATCTAATTAAAATTAGATCCTTTGATCCGCTCACCTAAGATCGCTTCACAATGTGTAGCGATCTTAGGTGAGCGGATCAAAGGATCTACCGGGTAATTTTAATTAGATTGGATATTAACCATGTATTCTGTGAGTGTCATCAAAATTGAATTAATTAGACAGAAGACACTTTTATATTAGTTAATGATGTATAATTTTACCCATGCTACTAAATAAAAACGTGTAATGTAAGAATTGGATTTGAAGATTTGTGAAACTCTGATGCCCTCGTATGGCAGGCTATGATGAGGGTAGAATTCTCTCAAATGCATGTCAATAGCCAAATGTCAAAGTAAAAAGCATTTGTACCCAAAGGAGGGTCGTGTTACAAGAAAGACACATGTGAAAGATGAAAGCCCTAGTCATAACTGTTCAAAATTTATGACGGGTTAAAGTTTAAAAAGTGCGTCAAAGTCCTAGGTTAAGGTCATTTTTTTTTACTTGCAGAAAAGTCTTGTCACAATGAATACATACATGTACATGTACGTTGGGGATGAAAGCCCTAGATCCAACTGTTCAAAAGTTTTAGCCAAGGTTAAAGTATGGTATATTTTTTGTAAAAGTAGGTGAAACTCCATGCTCAAATTTATTGGTACCCAAAGAAATTTTTAGTTACAAGGTATACACCTGTGAAATATGGTTCCATCCATTTATAATAGTAATTTGCTAGGTTAAAGTTGACAACAGACAAACAGGAAAAAAACATTATATCCACTGTATCTCTCAATCCCGGGGCATATAAATCTCTACTTCCATATTTCTTTATTTTTAATTCTCATTAAGCTACATTACTTGCGTACGGGGTTTATATTTCTCAGTTGATTCAACACAAAAGAGTATGATCTTCATATATAAAATTTCCAAAACAATAGGTAAATTAATGACAATGTTGATGAAACATGAATATCAGCAGTCTCGTTTAAAGTCCTCATATAAGTTTTATGGTCGATACAATGGTCTTGTCAGCATGTACAATTCATCAATGAGTCAACTGATGACTGGCGTTTTTCTAACTAATTCTTACGTCTCTATTTACACAATGAATGTCAACGGATCTTCATATTATTACTCAATCATGAAACGAAGCACACTGCAGGTGTGACCCGTCGGCAGGGGTGCTCACTCCTCCATGGCACCTGATCCTATCTCTGACGTTGTAGTGGTCCGTGTTTGCTCTGCTCTTAATTTGTATGGAATTTAGAGCTTGAATATTGTTCTTTATCTCCATATATTTCATTTTACACAAAATAGTTTGTATAATCTAAAATATGCTGAAGCAACACTTTGGATGAAATTAGGAGATTATGAACAAAAGTAACCAAGTTCAGAAGTCAATATGAAAAATACATCAGTCAGCATTTGCTGTCAAGTTATTTTATTGCACATAGAACTTGTCAAGTGATTACTTTAAACGATACTTTTGATATCTTTCATTGTCTTATTCTCATAAAAATTGAAACACAAATGTCAGACTCTGTGGTATTAAGTTAAAAGAATCTACGTATCACATGTACCAGTGCTATTAAATTATCTTCTCTGAAACAAGTGTCTCAGTCAATAACAAAAAAAAAATATGTGGTAAACCATAGCTTTATTAGAAGGTCTCTTAGAAAATTGAATGAAATATTAAGTAGGGAGGGTAAGTGATAAATGTGTTTATGTGTTTATGTACATCATTGACTCTACTAGGTAAAACAGCTTCTTATAAAATTCTTGTCTTATTTTTGTAAACAGTATGGAATTTCTACCAATCTCTACTTCATTATACATGTGTAATCAACTTGTTCAAACAATTAAAATATCTTCAAACAATTACAACAAGTATCAAAGAATATACTGTGTTAATTTGTTTATTAGAATGTATGCATAATGCTTTGAACAAAATACTCAAGACTACTATCAGATTAGATATATGTATCATTTTAGCGGTACAAATATATTTATATATTTATATATAAATGATGAAGATTTCTGGACTAGATATAAATGTAAATTAAACCTTTATTGATTAAATATGTTGTACAAAATCTGTGTCAGAGTGAGCTTTCAGAATGGGGTAAACTTAGAATATATGTATATGAAACTTGTATGTCTACATGTATGATGCTTCACACTATATTTTAAATAAACGTTTTTAAGCACGCCAAAAGCAAGTACTCAACTGTAGTTGCACATAAACAATTAAGGCTTTATTTTCGATTTTTCTCAAAACACTTAATAGGTTTAAAATTAAGCCAATTTAAAACCAGTATCTTCAAAGTACCTTTGAACCTGATATGAATTTTTGTTTTATTAATAAAATCATTATCCAAAAAATTATGACAATAATAGGTTTCAGATTAAATGGAATCACTAATTGGTGATATAACTACTATACAATTAATTATGAACCCCATCTCATATATTGTTTACGGATAATAATCTCCTATAACATTCATAAACTATGCAGAGATAATATACAAACAACTACTCCTGACAATTATCAGGTACTGCCAGATAATTCAAGTTTATAAATATTAATGAATGTGATATACGTAGCATACAATATTATTAACAACATATAAAATGACAAACTATTATACACAGGAAATAAAATTAGATTGATGATAAAAATACTAAAAGTAGATCGGTGGTCAAATTAATAAAAACATTTGATTGTATAAAAATATGAATCAGAATACAGACCCAGTCTTCCAAGTTATCACAGTCATTTTGATTATCACAGGAAGATTTTGATATACAAAACTTTTACTCATGAAGTGAAAAAAATAAAATTTATTTAAGGAGTGAAGCTTATTTCAACTTATATTATACGATATAACATAACTTGGGGCAGTTTACGCTTTATAAACCGCGAAGCGGATTATAAAAAAGCATAAACTGCCCCAAGTTTTGTTATATCGTATAATATAAGTTAAAATAAGCTTCATACCTTATAATCTAACTTCAGAGCAAATAATGAGACAATTTTCCCTCTAGAATAAGACTTCACATTGATTAAACTTTAAAAGTAACGTCAAGGGGTTATACGTTTTTGACGTTACTCATTGTGACGTAGGCAAGTTATGTTATACAAAATGGATAAAATCTTTCATCCAATCAAATGATGTGTTACAAGTAAAATAAAATTATTTGTGAATAACTATGGCAAGGCGATGTCTCTGGAAGGATGAAACTCTGGTGTAACGTGACATGACAGAAATATCATTTGGCACTAGAGTGTTTGCTAAGTATTGTGACATAGAACAATGGTTTGCATAGTGAAGTGCATACATAGAACTAGAGTATAATATGTTACTGTAGGAACAAATCATATCTTTCTTCTTTGTCTCAACTTTTGTCCTCAATGTTTTTATTCTGGTTCTCACTTTCAGTTTTGTTTGTGTCTTCACTTTCAGTTTTCTTTGTGTCCTCACTTTCTGTTTTACTGTCTACATTGATGTCCTCAATTACTTCTCCCTGGTCCTCATTTTTGGCTATACTTGTGTCCTCATTTCTTTTATCATTGTCTACATCATCCTCATTCATATTATTCTGATTTCCACTTTGCGTTTTGTCCTCACTTTCATTCTTTTTATCCTCTACATCATGGTCCTCAGGGACAGTATTCTTACTTTCACTTTCAATTTTGTCCTCAATTGCAGATTTATTGTCCTCATTGATAATATTCTGGTCCTCAGTCTTCTTTGTCTCCTCAGTCACTTCCTCACCCTGACTACTCTCTGTAGTGGGATCCTTTATCGCCTCTTCTTTGTTTGTATCAGTCACTTCATCCTCTTTTATTCCCCCACCCTCTACACTCCTCTGGTCCTCATTAATCCCCTCCTCCTTCCCCTGTTCCCCTCCTTCCTTCTTTGATTCTTCCCCTCCTTCCCCCTTGGATTCCTCCCCTCCTTCCCCCTTGGATTCCTCCCCTCCTTCCCCCTTGGATTCTTCCCCTCCTTCCCCCTTGGATTCCTCCACATCAACAGTATTCAGGTTCTGTTTCTGTAAGTTAGAATTCTCCTTCTCCATCCTATCCATGTAAAGCTCCACCTCCACAATACCGTAGTCCTCTTCATCCTGTAACCAGCTGTAAATGGAAAGATTTCAATCAGTCGTTATCAATAAACGTATTGACTCTCTATCATTATACAGGAATATTTCTCTACAGGTCTCTTTTTCTCCTGTATACCAACTGGGTATCTTTACCTGTTACATGTAAAGATATATTTGTGTTTGGCATCAACTCCCTCTTTTACAGACACTTTCTCCAGGAACCATGCCCCTTCTGAACCCTTCCCATCATGCCCTATTATAATGTTTTCCAGGCGTCCAAGATCAACAGCTTCAACAATGAATGTGTCCACCTGAAAAAAGATACTTCAAAGTTGTTAAATGTCTGTAATTTTTGAGAAATGTGTAATGTTTCTAAAATGTAAACAAAAACTCTAACCTTTCCCGTCCTGAATTTCTTGTTTTCTTTGTTGTTGATCAGGTAGCGCCTGCCTGTGTCACCCAGAGTCCCGAATAGTGTGATGTGAACCGTGGCGTCTGTCCCAAAATTCTCCTCTGTTCCTGTCTCCACGGCAACCACATAATGGCGCACTGAAGAAGATAAAGCTGAGTTATTCATGATATCAAACAGCAGATTTATATGTACGTCAAGCTTGTTTGTATAAAATTTTGAGCTGGCTTGTGCTTTCTTTCAAATAATGTAATTCCATTTCATTTAAATATGCATCATCTTTCTTTATTGACTTTTTTAGGTAAAAAAAATTAATGTTAACAAAATACATCTGGGCAGGATAAGGATTTGGTTGAATGAAACAAGGGACAAAATATTAGTGTGATTTACTGTAGAAGTACTTTTTCCATGTGGTATTATTTTTTTAATTTTACACGGAAATTCGTCCAAGCATACTTAAGAATAATGTAAGGCATATAGTGACAGCATAGGATATCCGCATAATTTTCTACTTGCGGAATAAACAGATATTGTGATTCCGTGGAATTATGACCCCACGAAAAAAAAGTACGTCTATAGTATTCAAAGAGTAACGGTGAACTCAGATACATGTATATAAGCTAGTGGATAATGTATTAGATTCTTTATCAGGTAATGTCCTGTAGAACATTATAACTATTGTGAATAATAACTGAAACTAAACCTTGATCTAAATTGTTGATATTTGTATAAAATATTTTTTAATATGGAAAGAAATAATGATTTATAATTGTGAGGGTACATGTAGTTACAAAAAAGAATATCAATACCACTTTTAAATTCTACAACAATGAGTAGAAAGACAAGATGTGTTTGTAAAACACTGATGCCCCCGTATGGCAACATAGCAAAGATTAAGCTTTTATTAAATGCAAATTTAATTAATTGGTACCAAAAGTAGGGTATTCTCACTGGAAAACAACTGTGAAATTTGAAAGTAAGCTAATGTTAAAGTCTTTTAATAAGTACAAAATTCTCCAAGGTCAAAAGGTCAATGTAATTAGTATCAAATGAAAGGTCTTGCCACATAAAATACTTATGTAGAGCATGAAAGCCCTAGCCCTAACCGTTCAGAAGTTATGGTTAATATTTAATTTCTTAAGAAGTAGGTCAAACTCCAAGGTCAAAGCATCAAAGTTATTGTTATCAAATGAAAGGTCTTGTCATAAGGATCAAATATTTAAAGTATGAAAGGAACTAGCCCTAAGTCTTTAAAAGTTATGGTCAAGGTTTGCTTTTTTAAAGTAGGTCAAGCACAAAGGTCAAGTTCAAAGGGTCAAGGATCTTCATATCCAATGAAGGGTCTTCTCTCAAGGATTACATATATGAAGTATGAAAGCCCTATCCCTTACCGTTCAAAAGTTATGGCCAAGGTTAAAGTTTTTTCACAAGTATGGAAATCTATAAGGTCAAGGTCAAATGGTCAAGATTGTTGGTATCCAGTGAAAGGTCTTTTAAACAACATTACGTATGTGAAGTATAAATGTCCTGGTGTCTACTGTTCAAAAGATATGGCCAAAGTAAAATTTTTAAATTTTCATGTAAAAATGGGTCAAACTCCAAGGTCAAGTTTAAAAGGTCAAATTTGGTGGTACCCAAAGAAAGGTCTTGTCACAAAGAATACACATATGAAATATGAAAGTCATAGCTCCACTAAATCAAAAGTTATGGGCAAGGTTAAAGTTTTTGCGGACAAACAGACAAACAGAGAGACAGACAGACACGACAAAAACTATATACCCCCGAAACTTCGTTTACGGGGGCATAAAAAGGGAGAAAATCAAAGAGAAGTTACTCATCAAGTTTATCATAAAGCTTTGTAGTAAGATTACCATTAACGTCATTACCGGTATAAATGTTATATATAAAAATACGACTAAAGTAGATTAGTGAATTTCTCTACACTAACTATAGCATCAAAACATTTACATATATTTCCCCAGATTTTTTTGCATTTCCTTGTAAAAATAATAATTATGGAATGTAGTGGAACTACACAAATGTAAGTTTTCTTGAAAGCAATATAGATTACACGTAATGTTTTAATTTCTGTATCAGTATATTTTGTTGACAACTGTATATAGCATATAATAGCACATGGTGCAGAACAATCTTACGTTTAGTTTCCTTCATTTTTTTTTCAAAAATTCAAGATATATTATACATAATATGAAACTTTTTTTTATTTTAAAAGAGAATATACACTAATCCTTTTAAAGGAACTAAGACAAAGATTTTATATTTACATTTTCTGTATGAATTCAGGGCTTAAAGGTACTTGGACACGGATTTGAAGTTATTATTTTCTCTATAATATTACGACATATATATTTTCTTAGCATTTCACACAAAAAAAAAATTAAAATCTTATTTCATACAAAAGTAATAAAATTTCAATATTTTTGGCGGGTTTGATTGACACATCCTTGTACTTTCTCAAATTAATTTTATTCTTAATCCTTTAAAAGCAAAAGAGTGCAATGTCGTTGTGTTTTAATGAAAAAAAAATAAAACTATAATCCAGAAAACGTAAGCAGACTCTGACGATTGAACGGTGAATTATAAACATCAACAAAAACAGAACTCAAGCCCTGTTTACAAAAAAAACTGTGTACAAAACACAAGTGTGCTCGATTTGCCATAAATGAACGCATTTCTTAGTTCGGAATGACGATACTTTTGAAGGAGTTTTGCTTTCTAACATTTTACTCTGAATAAAATTATTTTTCTGGATAAAAGTTTTAATATTTCTCATTAATACACAACAAGATTGCCACTTTTCCTAAGGATGAAGAATAAGGTTAAAATTTGTGAAATCACAAGGATGTGTCAATCGAACCCGCCAGAAAATTGAAAGTTTTAATAACTTTTAAAGGAAATAAGATTTTTAATTAATTTTTGTGTAAAATGGTTTTAAAATATTTAAGTCGTACTATTAGAGAGGAAATATTGACTTCAAATCTTAGCCCAGGTACCTTTAAATATTGCCATAGCTTTTCATACAAAAATAATTTAATTTCTCTTGTATCAAGCAATTTCATTGGCTGAATCATTATGAGGAACATATAATATTTTGGATAACATAACTTGCCTACGTCACAATGAGTTACATCAATAACGTATTACTGCGCTTGACGTTATTTTTTAAATAATGCTCAATTTGAAGCCTTTCTCCGGAGAAAATGTCTCATTGTCTACACTGAAATTTAATTATAAGGAATGAAGATTAGTTCAACTTATGTTATTCGATATAACAAAACTTTGGACAGTTTACGCTTTTTTATGAAGCGTAAACTGTCCTAAGTTATGTTATATCGGATAACATAAGTTGAAATAAGCTTCATTCCTTGAATATAATAAAATCTTTTTTTACTGGAAGTTATTAAAACTTCGGATTATTATACTTTTAGAAATTTTAATTTTCACCTAATACTTAAGAAAAGTAGCAATTTTGTAGTGTATTGATGAAAAAATATAAAAACTATAATCCAGAAAATTCATTGTTGAAATGTGCAAAAGCAAAAATTCATTTCCTGGTGTCAATGTTGAGTTCAGAGTTTAAACAAAATGGGTACGTCCATGAAGCGTACAGAATTTTCATAAACACATGATTTCTAACACCAAATTCCTTTACTTATGCAGCAATATACCTTTATCACCAGCACACGGAGTGTATATATCTCAGTTGATTCGATACGCAAGAGCATGCTCTACGTATGAACAATTTCTTAAACGAGATTATTTATTGACAAACAACATGATAAAACAAAAATATCAGCAGTCTCGTTTAAGTGCAGTGGTCTATACAATGACCTTATCAGCAAATAAAAATTATCATTGAGTCAAATGCTGAGGATGTGGCCTATCAGCAGGGGACGTTCTCTCCTTCATGGCACCTGATCCCAACCCTGATGTATCGGGGGTCCGTGTTTGCTCTGCTTCTGTTTTCTATTGTTTATATGGACTTTGATATTGAATATTGTTCGTTATCTGCATATCCTTCATATTTTTTCGCTTATTTCTACTCTGATTTTTTTTTTGGATAATAGTTTTAATAATTTTTATTATGCGCAACAAAATTGTTACTTTTTAAAATATGAAGGGTGAAGTTTAAATTGTAAATGTGGAAGGTTTTGCCTATCAAATGCCTCTAAAAATTGAAAGAATCCATAAATTTTAGAAAAAAAAATTATGACATTTTCTTATGAAATTTTAAAGCAACAAAGTTACGAAAGTAAATAAGAATGGTGATAATTACGTAATTCTCAAATTATTGATGTGAATGAAAATTCTTTTTAATCCTTGCCAGTAAGGAAGTCATACGGCACATATCAGAGACAGTGTTTGTGGGACTATGTCGTAAAGTGGGGACCTCACAAGTGGTGGCCATGAAGAGAGATGTGGTTGACATTAGGCAGAAAGTGGAAATTCAGGCGAAAAGTGATGACTTCATTATGATGTTAAGTGGAAGTTACAGAGAAGGATTCAGATTGAAAGGATCAGATGTAGACTATATGTGTTGGCCAAATAATCACCGTGTGATCTGGGACTTATCTCAGTCTCAGTATTACAACACACACAGACAAACACTTATCCTTTGTGACTGTTCTGATAGTCCACCAGGATTTACTTTGTTATATTTATTGTCACGAAGTATGCACAGGGGAATCCTGGAAGCATGCATTAGAATGAAAAACAGTTATTATATATCTAGTTCTAAATACAGACAGAAGATATGTTCTGTTTCATTAAATAACGAGACTGAACATGGACCCTGTGTCAGTGGAACATATGGAATACTAGAATATGATAAAGCCCACTGCCTTGCTTGTGACTTTTGGCCTCCATCTGCCTCCTCATGGATAGAAAGATGTCACTCATGGCCCCAGCCTCATATTGTTGATGATATAGTAAAAAATGGTTGCCACTTTGTAGCAATTGGACATAAGCTAGGACGTCATGAAGATCACGAATGGAGAATTTCCTTCTCTCTGGCAGAACAAAAACTAGTGTATGCAATGAACCACTGTCAGTTCTTAACTTATTGCTTACTTAAATTGTTCTTAACAGAAATATTTAACGATGGACTAGATGATGATGAAAAATTACTGTGCTCATATCACATGAAGACAGCAGTTTTCTGGGTAATTCAACAAAAAACTTTACCTCATTGGCGTCCCCTGAATCTCCTGGATTGCTTCTGGGTCTGTTTTAAACTTGTCCTTAAGTGGGTGTATGAGGGAGTCTGTCCTAACTTTTTCATTCCAGATAACAATATGTTTCTGAGTAAAATTCATGGTAACAAACAACGTCAATTGTTCATGAGACTGTACGGTTTGTATGAGAAGGGATTAGCATTCCTACTACAAATTCCCTCCATTAGGTCTTATATTATAGATGTCCTTCATAACCCTAAAGTCCCCATCTGTACAGATGAACACACTCTGATTTCCGAGGCTGAGTTTGATGGAACCCTTTATAATGAAATGCACTGCTCTGATGCATTATACACATCTGACATTGAAACTTGTATGAGATATCTTCATACAATAGAACAGATGATAGGTTCACCTCTCCTGACACAGTACCAAGTTATTATGCTACAGATACTTACAGCTTCTCTGCTTCAAGATACTGCTTTTAAGTTACACATGGAAACTTTCACACGTAAAAACAAACTGAAATATAGAGCTGACAAAATCTCCTGTCACATGCTGAAAATAGCAGCCAAGTTTGGTTTCATTACTGACATGATGTTCATAGCAATGTATTATTTCGAGACACTTAGATACATGGAAGCTTTATCTATTATAGAGATGATCAAGGTCAAGTTAGCAGTGCCGTATTTGATGTATGAATCAAAAGTAGGTACAAATATGTACACTGAGGCTCTAGGGGGACAGTCTTGGTGTACAAAGATAAGGAAAGCTGTGGCATGGTTTATCCGACTATATAGTGGAATCCATTACATCAGTGAATTAGTATCAGAACAACAGTCTGCTCTTCGGAAGAAGGAGACTATATTATACATCCCATCCTTTATACTGTTATACATGCTGGAGATTTTGTGCTACAGACATGTAGACACAATGAGAGCCCAAACAGCTCTAGATGATCTACAGACCTTAGTGCACTATGATCAGGGACAGTTTATACCTTTACATTGCAGAGATATATCATGGCAGATTCTTGGCATCTGTCAACAGTTGACAGGGAACTACCAAACTGCCCTATACTAAAACCAACAATCTATAATAAAGAATCCGTACCAAACATGCAAACAGTTACGGAAATGAGATTACAGAGTATTTGTCAAATGATTTATATAATCAGATAAATAATAAGTGTTTAAAATAGTTCATAGAATTTGTCATCTCTATCAAGTATTTTTCGAACAAGATGTAGATGGTTCTATAAAATTGAAACAGAGGGGTGAAATATAATCTTTCAAAAATATGCTTAGGATATGCACTAGACAAGATTAATAACGCACCATCGATGAAAGTAGGCGTATATTTTACTTTTCAAAACTTTTTTAAGATGTATTTAGATTATTTTGCATTTAATTGTCTTAATTGATAAATAATTACAAAGTTAACTGAATTGTGACCATTTCATAGAAAACGTGAAAATCGTGTCCATACTAATTTGGAAGGATAAATTTCTCTTTTTGTGCATTTTTAAAAATGTTTTTAATAATTAGAAAATCAGGGGAAAAAATATACCGTATGCGGCATTTGATTCTGGGTGGGCGTGATAAAACACGACAGTTGTTGTCTGCAGGGTGTTCCACTGATGAGAGTCATCAAAACATTATCAGATCAGAAACACGTATTAAATCAGAACAATTCAAATGCATGTTTGGATGTAGAATGAAATACTTGTTTAGATCGCATTGATGTGTGGTATTTTGCAGTATAAACACTGTAAATTGCATGTTATTCTGCAACATTCACGAAAACGCGGACTTTATTTCTTAAGGAGACAAAATTATATTCACTCTAGATAACCAAGCTAATAAGTGAACACCACACCACAATTTCAATGACGTTCAATGATGTTCCTCAAAATTGGGGCAACCGGAAGTTGAGTGGACTGGGTATGGACACCAATGCATTGGATGACTAGCAAGCGATATAGTAGTCAATCGTTGCATATTTTTTTTTTTGGGGGGGGGGGTTGTTTCTGGTTTCTGGTGTAACCTCAAGGACCACCATCAGTAATTATCAATGCATATATCTGGGCAAAAAAAGAGGTACGCAATGCATGTCGGGAAATTGGTTTCGGGCAAGAAGATCATTTTGAGGTTTTTATCTGACAGCAAAAATGTATTTGAAGATATGTCGTTTTATATATACTTATACCGTTTAGGCAAATGTTCAATTCATAAAAAACAGTGGTGCGTTAGCAATTTTGTCTAGTGTATTAGTGTATTTTTATGTTGTCAAAATAGTTTTACAGTATTTAAAGGAGGAAGTTGTAAAATTAAATAATAAAAATACAAAGAATGGAATTTGAGTTGTTATTTAATGCAAATAGTAGAGTAACTAAAAGTGATCTTGGAAGACACATCCGCCACATCGGACGCGTGAATTCTTGTAAATTTGGTAGGAAAAGTCATATTTGAAGGTGAAAATATCCTTCTGTCATGTTTTTGATAGAGAGTGACTGGAACATTTATGTATCCAACAATGAGAAGCTGATGAACGCAGATGTACGTGGTGCTAGTGGCGTACGGAGATAGTGATTTCTCCCATGAACTCTTTTTGAAGAAGTTTTTTTAATCGATCTTCTTTATTAGGCTGGAAATAATGTATCTCTAGCTGTGCCTCTAATTTGACTCCTCCATAATTACCAATGTTTAATTGAGGTCTTTAATAATATAAAGGGGAATAAGAAAGTGAAAGTTTCTGAGGCTTTTTTCCTGTATGGACAGGAAATTTGGTGCCTTTTTTGCTCTCCGTGTAAACAAAAATCATGAGATGGCAACAATTAAGATTAAAGCCTAAATTACTTTAGGTATTGGTGGATTTTTTGCGTTTGTTTAATGCAGATATAAGACAAATAATGAAACACATCGATGTTCTGCTGATTGGCACGTTAACCCTAGATTGGAAATTCATAAAGACACGTCATATTTTCAAACGAGATAATAAAAATTGTTTCCCCTGTGAATTTATAATTGTTCTTAAGCTTGATTATATTTCAATATTACTTACGTTGATATTAAAAACTGAATCCAAAGAGTGTGTTGGTATCTAACATATGTAAATTTACATGTACACTGTATACTGCGCTCTCTTACATTCCACGACCTGTGGGTACTGTGGACATTGTTGACCCCGATGTCTACGGTCGGAAAATTATAGAATTAGCATTTGTGTGTATGAATGTGGTTAATCATGATAAAAAATAGCAGGAGCCAATCTGGAAATATGACTTTGGTTCATTTGAACATTTTTAATATAGAAAGCCTAAAATTACTGATTTCATGATTTTTTTCCCTTTAGACATTAAAGTACTTTCTTTGATTGTTAGTTAATGTTCAGCTAAAGCAGTTAATGCTAAATCTGCGTTTGTGGGTTAGGTACATTTTGTTTTCCTGTAGTAGCTTTTATTGTACATATTATTGTTCATATTGACAATTTAAAAAAAAAAAAAGGCTAAAGTAAAATTAGATATTTTAAATGTTTTATTATAGATGTGTATGTCATTGTATTAAAATTGATGGAAGAACTGTTGCTCAAAACATCTTTGCAAGATGCTTGCTTAATGGCGTTTACTTACTAATAATTACAGTTGCAAATGTTTTCCTTTATATAACACTACTTATGGCAAGCAATTTAATAACTGTATAAATACAGGTACGGGGTCAAGAGGTCATATATGTTCGGATGGATAAACGTTCGACGTAATTTCTCAGTGACGTCATAAAGAGTCGACACGCGTTCAGGTGAATACATACATGCTGTTGGGTTTGAAAAATAATGCATTTCACCCAAAAGGGCTTTATGGGATTTGATCACATGACTAATCCGTTTAAATAAATGACAGTGGTTTTTAAATAGATAAAGGAAATAATATTCAATGGATGTAAATATTGAGAAAATAGCAGTACGTGTCAACGTCCATCGCCTACTTCTTTTTTCATTTGTTGTGTAAGACCTTTGAAAAATGATAAAATTCAAGAATAAATCAAAATTCTTATTTGCTGCAGGTAATTTATATCATGCTAAAGAATATTCCATTGAAATTGATGTCTTCAAAAACTAAAAGATACTCACGTTCATGACGTCATGTATTATCTAATAGACTTTCAATATTCAAAAATTGTTATTTTAATTCCATACACCACTTCCACATATTACAAAAATTCAGGTCAGATTTATATCGAAACTGTACTGATGGGACCAGGAAAATACTTCAAAATATTTGAGGATTTGAGATTTCAAAGGGCAAGATTAAGTAGTTTGGATTTCTAAATCACTTCGACATATCCATGGTTTTCAAGATATCAGTGTTCGAGATATCGAATTCAATTGTATTAAACAAATATCTACAGAAAAATTTTAGTAGGCTTGCTTGGAATTTTACCCGAACGCATTAAAGTACACTCTAGAGCCTTCTTTAATGTTGAGTAAACTCTCTGGATTGGATACAGCATGACTTTACTTGTAACATTCACTGTATTAAATATTCAGATAGGTAAGATGTACTCAAATAATATAAATATACAATATTGCTAAATTTTATGAGTTTATTACGAGCATGATACCTGGGAAACACAGAGCTCCACAAAATCAGAATGGAACGTAGAAATGTTTACATTGAATTACTTCGAGTAAACTTTCATAAATTTCTTTCATAAAATGTACATATAAATTATCACATAATTTTACCTTTATCCCGTTGATATAGCTCATGTGATATCATTTTCGTATCAACACTATGTATTCCTACGCCGCCTGACGTAATGTAGATAAACAAATACATGGGCATGATGGAGAGAAAGACTTAATACGTCAAATTCCACTTATCTCGAAAGAATAAGCAATTCAGAATGGCAGTATCTGTCATGGCTTTATTTTGTTTAAGATAGGTTATTACATAATAAATCAATGGTATCAAAACAATGGACAATGATCAAGTATTATTGCAAGTGTCAATGAGTAAGCGCCGATCCTCAATCTGGCATTTGGCGCCTACGGTTTGCAGAAACGGAGCCATATGGTGCTGACAACCCTGGAGGGTAAACAGAAGTTGCCAGCGATGGCTTGTTGCAAAATTCTGCCAAGTGGATTGCTGTGCACGAATTTCGAGACAGCAATCCATCCGCCAACCAGTGGCGGACAATTTGGCAAACAAGACATCATGTCTTATGCAACGCAATGATTCTCAAAGCAATTCAAAAAACAATATGCAGGGTATCATCAATGAATAATGTGTCAAAGCAATATAACACAACATATCAAAGCATCAAACAACATAACTGGGGGGAGGGGAGAGGGAAGGATGCAATGCAACTCAGTGCAATTGCGACTACTATCATGAATATGGGATGGTGTGAGGGTGTTTCTTTTACAAGCCATGCACAGATACTGTGTTTTATGGGAGTGTGGGGAAAACCTTTTGACTGGAAGTCAGAAACTTGGACAATGCCGTTTGAATTGTAGTTGTAAAAATAGAATTTCCAAGATCTGATAAATGAACACAATCGAGGAATAATTTGGGCTGATCAATTCTAATATCTGGGTAACGAATGAGGGCCTCATTTAACTTTTGCACAACAAAGCAACCAATGGAATTATTGATTCTTTTTCTAGATTTCTCTGCAGCTTCGCTCGAAATCATGTAACGCCAGTATTTGCGAGGAAGTATATTTGACCATACAAGAAGAGTGTTTGGTAATTTTTTATGAAGGGAGGCTAATAATGATTTCATGGCTATTTGTAATTTTTTAAGGGACTGAATGCCAATACTGTTGCCACCACAGTGAACTATTAGAACTTGAGGAATGATTTCATTATGGCGATTTAACAAACTAGCAATGTGTTGATCAAGTTGCTCCCATTTTAGTCCCCCAGATCCGGACCAGGTTACATCTATGTTTAAGTGCTCCAGAGACAAGTTTTGGCCAATTGGTGAACGTGTGCAGTAATCTTCAGCTCGTCTGATGATGGAAGATCCAACAATCCATACCTTGCAGCGAGTTCCTGCAAACTTAGCTTACAGTTAGTAAGACTGACTATCTACAAGACTACAGTATTAGGGCGAACATATGACTTAAAAGCGTTGGATTTCCATCTACCCATGGTTTTGATTTCTTGCTCTTGAGTACCTTGCATATACAATGAAGTTGCAGCCCCTATGCGAAATGAATGGGATTTGAATGTTGATAAATCAAGTTTGAGGAGTGATAGAGCTTTCTTTAGTATTTGATTGAATTGATAGTAAGTAAAGGGTGAGCCATCCATGTTGCACAGAAACTGTAATGTTTGAGTTTGTGATGGTCTATGGGTCGCGTACTCTAGAATGTTGTGGAATAGGACTTGATTTTGCTTTGTACTGTTAATGTGCATTGTTGTGCCCTTGCCATGCTGATCTGTTTTAGTTTTTCCTAATGTGATCTGAATGGATGATTGGGATATTGATACATTTTCTATTGATAATGGGGAACTGTGGGTATTTGCCCTAGTGGTGGTTATTTCACCAACTCGAAGTAAAGCAAAGAATGCGAGCCCATATGCTGAGGAGAACAGTAATTTTTCATAATAATTGCGACACACATGTTGCAGCGAGTCTATTAACTTGACTAATAGGGGAAATGTTATCGGGCTTCTTGAATCTTTTCTATGTTTTAGTTGTTTAAAGCCATTTAGCATTTTCTTGACTATGAAAAATTGGCATGGGTCTGGGAAATTACCAAGTTTTATGTTGAAGCTTAAGCCAGCTAGGTAGGTTTTGGCTGTAGAGTATGTTGTCCCCTTTGAGGATAGGTAAGCAATATAGTTAATTAATTGGTCTATGGGAGGGGGCCATACTTCTGTTAAGTTAAATTTTTTTCTAAATTGTGCAAATGAGTCAAGACCTTTCTGGTATATTTCTTGAGTGTTATGAGAGACTGATGCTGAGAGTAGCTGTTCTACTTCCTGCTCAAATGGTTCCAGAATTCCAGAGGAACTTGGCAGGGATAATAGTCTGCATGGGGGGCCAGCTTCCTGAACTTTTGCCACTGAAAACGAGATATGGCATCAGCTATAGAATTAGAATGACCTGGTACATGTTCGCAGCGGACTTGGATATTGTATTTTAATATTTTATAAAGAAAAGGCCTGAGGAGGGACATAACTCTTGGTGACTTTGATGTTTTTTGGTTGATTATCTCGACAACAGCCATGTTATCAATATGCAAGATTATTTTTCTGCCTTGTAGTTTGTGGCCCCATATGTATATTGCAAGGGCGACTGGGACTAACTCCAGATAAGTCAGATCTCTACAATCGTGTTGTGACCATTCTGAGGGCCATTGTAGGTAGGACCATTGTGTACCAAATATGACCCCACACCCAAGTGAACCAGAGCTATCAGAGGATATGTGAATAGTGTCTTTATCTGACCAGTGAATATCTGGGAATACAGTTGTGCCATTAAAGTCAGACAGGAACTCGAGCCATATATCTACATCTTCGCGAAGTGCCCTTGAGATAGTGATATAATGGTGTTGTTTGTATCCCTGTGATAGGCTGTCATAAAATCGCCTACAAAAGGCTCTCCCTGCAGGTATTGCCTTAGAAATAAATGCCAAAGATCCAACTAATGATTGCATTTCTTTAAGAGTAATTTTGCGACGCGAGGCAACGTTTTGTAGTTGGGCTTTAAGGGCGTCGACTTTATCTTTAGGGACAAATATAGTTTGGGTGATGGTATTAATCCCTAACCCTAGAAATGTTAAACATGTTGTAGGACCTTCAGTTTTTTCCTCTGACAGAGGAACGCCGAGCGTTTCACAAGTTATGTCAAATGTTTGCATGAGGTTTTTGCACACAAGGGTGTTTGCAGGGCCTGCAAAAAGGAAATCATCAAGGTAGTGTACTAATGTGTCAATATTGGCTCGATCTTGAACAATCCAATGGAGGGCTGTTGCAAATTTTTCAAATGTGGCACATGCTATAGAGCAACCGAATGGGAGGCACTTATCGAAATAATAGTTGTTAAAATAAAAACCAAGCAAGGAAAAATCTTCGGGGCGAATAGGAAGGAGTCTGAATGCACTAGAAATGTCTTTTTTCCCTAACAAAGCTCCCTTGCCTAGTTCTTTTATCATTCTTACTGTCGAGTCAAATGATGTATAATGAACGGTGCATAGATCTGGGTCTATAAAGTCATTAACACTATTTCCCTCCGGTGCAGATAAGTTACAAATCATACGCCACCCCCCTTGCTTTTTGGGAACAATGCCTATTGGGCTACACTTGATATTTGACATGGGGATATTCTTGAACGGCCCAGCTACTCTACCTAATTTAACCTCTTGATCAATTTTTTCTTGGAGCTGCTGTGAATTTGTTTGTGCAGATTTCATGTTTTTAGATTTTTGATATTCCCGTATACCCGAATAACAAATGTTGAAACCATATTGAAAACCATTGATTAATTCATGAGCAATATGTTGCAAGGGGTAGTCTTTTAGCATTGATTTTAGGATGTTAACGTTGACTGGGGTTGGGGCCAAGTCCCAGAGGCCTTGGTTGGTTTGGGGGGAACCCTCTACTCTGAAATCTGCTTGGGGGCTGGCGGGGATGTTCGGCTTGGGATGGGCGAAAGTTTTCTGTGCGAAATGCCTGACTGTTGTGCCAGCGGCAGTTTATGAGTGGGTGATTATTGGAGCATTTAATGCAAGCATGTTGATAAGTGCAGTATGGTCTTCCGCATGTGCCTTTGTAATTGAAGTCAAAGCATTTTGGCGATTTAGATGTATAATTTGGGGTTTGCTGTGATAGAGTGTTGTGGCCATGAGACACATACAAGAGCCATAATTTAGCGTCGACACACCCCCAGTCGAGAGTATGGTTCCTGGAGCGCTTTAGTCTAAACTGTATGTCATAATTGAGCCAGTTTAAGTTTGATGATCGCTGTGCAGCAGTGCGTATGATGTTAATGTATTTAAGGATTGATTGAATGTGTTCAGGGAACTTAGTCAAGTAAATGCTGCTGAAAATGAGGAAAGCATTTGTCCATGTTTCAATTGAAGTTATTTTGATTTCCTTATGCTTAGCCTTTAGCACTAATTCGCCAGCGACAAATGCGAGCTGTTGCTGGGGCTCGTCATTTGGTTTGAGAGGAAGTAATTTATGCAAGTGAATGAATGCATTATCATATATGTTTTGTCTCAGGTTATCTGGGACATGCACGCCCAATGCGTCTGAAACGCTACATAATGAATTTGGTGTTGTTGCACTTGAATTAGATAATGTATTAGTGCTGCCTGAAGTACCTGGAGAAAGCATTGTTGGCGATGCCTCAAACTCTGAGGGGTCAGGGATGTCTATTCCTGAGGAAGTTGTAGGCTGGTTTGATAAGGCTGGAGGTATGGCGTCAGGAGTGACCTGGTTCGGTTGAGTCACGGTGCTTGTAGCAGGGGTGACCTAGTTCGGTTGAGTCACGGTGCTTGTAGGCCTGGATGCTTTGGCCTTTTTGGTGGCAGCTGGAGCTCGGCCGGGCCTGGCATATGGAGACTTTGTAGTCCTTTTTGCACGGAGCATGTTTCGATGACCGGTGGAACGATACCTGTACAATATAGTAATCCACGTAATGGGTTGCAACTTGAAGGTGATTTTTCTGTTGATGCTGTCTGATCAAAATCGTCGAGCGGAGAGGATGTGTGCGCAAGCGCAATTAAGACTTGGGGCTATTTTGGAAATTTGGTTGAGGACAGGGGAGTTATCGCGCTTAGGCTATTCTTCTTCGATAACTGGCATTTACCGCACATGGCGGTAAATGCAATTAATTTGATATACTAGTATTTAACATATTTTCATTCATGAATTAAAAAAATAAGTGCTGAAATACTTTCTTTCTTTTATTTTTGATTGAAATATTTTATACAGCATAATATTATTTATTACGTCATTTGGTCCGAGTAAACTGAAAGGGAAATTTGAATATTAGAAAAGGACAAAATACACAATTCTAGTGAACAAAATATGTGCTAAAAATCTCCCATGGTTTGTGGTTTGATATGCTCGGGGATAGAAAACACACAACTTGTTGGATAAAGATCATATCAAAACACAAACCATAGGAGATTCTATATATATTACATACTATATGCCAGTACCTGGTATTTTAATACGGATTGGCACATGATTTTAGCAGCCAGAATATCTGATAGAGACAGATTCAATAACATACAAGTATTTAATTTAAATTCCTTCCAGGAGGTATATTTTTAGAAAAGTACATCCGGTTTCTAATCATATTGTATCTGTATGGTATTGTTTATTTCCTGAATCTTCTTAAAAAGTTCGGTTCACTTTATGCATAAGATGGCACTGTACATATACCAGTGATTGACTAAGATTTCATTTTCCATGTGAAGCATTAAAATAAAAGAGACTTCTGCTTTCATTTCCTCTTTAAATTTTTCTCCAAAAAGACCAGATCTTTTATAGAGTTGTAAAGTTCTTGAATTTAACGGTTAACGGGTCTAATTGAGTACTTTCAGTGAGGAAATGTGATATCATTGCACTCTCTGATCTTAAATATAAAACATGTCTTTAATCCCGGAAAAATTGTTCTTTCATTTAGAAGTTGCAAATTTAGATCAGAGGTTGAGCTCTATTTTGAATATTAAAAAATTGTGTTAAAAATTAGCTGGGTTTTTAAAAGACTTTTTTTTAGAATATGAGATATTGACGCATTTTGTGAAGTCTTAAGGTCAAGATCTAGTAAGTGTGAGGTGCCTACAGATTTATCAAATTTTAGAAATAAATTCAATTATTGATGCTTTACAACTTTAGTTGAAATAAGGTGTTTTGGAGCATAATTTGTAGGTAAACAAGATGAAATTCTGTATTTTAAACTGTCATTTTCAATGAAAAATTAAGAAAACCAGTCATGAGTATGGTAGTTTTCTTCATATTCGATGACGGAAATGTATCCAGATTGCCTACAGTCTCTCTGGAACGGTAATAGTATGTTCATGGCCTCTTCTTTGAATCTATATCAAATTTGATATAGGTATCCGGTTTACTTTTCATATGATTTCAAATTGAATGTCATTAAAATACCCTATTTCCTACATAATTCTGCTAAAGCAGTAAAGTACGGGAAGAAGAAAGTTGAAATTGATTATGATGTCGATCATAATGGATCTAGCACCAAAAATTTCGTCTAAAGTTTTTTTTACTAGATCTTGACCATAATGCATTGACTAGCCAGAAAATTAAGTCGTTTTTTATACATGCACAGTAACCAAAGATCCAAGTGCTTTTTAATGCATTGTTGACTAAAACTTTTAGAGGAATTCACAGGGCCAAATAAGCAAAAGTGAACCTTGTTCTTTTTAAAAAGTCAGAAATCTACACTGTGCAGTTATTGCTTGTAGCAAAGTGCTAGGGACAAACAATATTAATTCATGCCTTGTTCACAGGACGAATTTCATTCGCTGTAAATAAATGCGAAGGAAATTATTGCGAATTAAAATTTTACTTCTACAGCTACAGCTTACGTAAATTGTTCTTAACAGGAATGATTAACAATGGACTATGTGATTTGATGATTAATTTTTTTTATGAGTTCTTACCATAGAAGGATATGGAAATAACGAACATTATTCAATCTCAACGTCCATTAAATAATATACAAAATAAGAGTTTAGCAAACACGGACCTCCGAAACATCAGAGGTGGGATCAGGTGCCATGGAGGAGTGAGCATCCTCTGCCGACCGGTCACACCCGCCGTGTGCTCGTTGTCATTATCGGGAAATAACGGGAAAATCCGTGGTCTATTCAGTGTATAAATAATGGACTAACAATTGGTTAGAAAAACGTCAGTCAGCATGTCATTCAATGATAAATTGTATTTGCTGACAGGGTCATTGTATCGAACATAGAATTTACGAAATGATGACTTTAAACGAGACTGTTGATATTCTTGTTTCATCAACTTGCTTGTCAATAATTTACATCGTTTAAAAACTGTTCATACGTAGAGCATGCTCTTGCGTATCGAATCAACTGAGATATATAAACTTTGTTTGCAGGTGATGAAGGTAGATTGCTGCATAAGTAATGGAAGTTGACAATAGAAAAGTTAAAGTCATCACGTTTATCATATAGATTGGTTGTTAAATTACAATTAGTGTCTTTTTCAAGTAAAATATCCAAGTATGAAGCAGAAGTGTCGTACTCGGTTGTATCTTTTATCTCAAGCTCACCAGGATATATCATGTCGACGTAGGAATGGAAATTATCATTATTAATTGACAATACGTTGTCGATATATCTAAATGACGAGTTGAAGGCCACAGCAAGTGTCTTCTTTTCACGCATAAGATTTTGCATAAATTCTGCTTCATATGAATATAAAAATAAGTCTGCTAATAACGGAGCGCAATTTGTACCCATGGAAATTTCAATAGATTGTTGGAATACCTGGTCTCCAAAAACCACATAGATATTGTCAATCAGAAACTCAAGCATCTTCTTGATGTCAATTTCAAAATACTTATGTGTGCAATCAGAATCTGTTTTGGCAAAATAAGTTTTCAAATGACCAATGACGAGGTAAGTAAATTTAAAAGTTCCATTTTTGTTGAAGAAGCAGCTGTCAATGATATCAAAAAGCCTGGATTTTAATTTGTCGTGGGGAATTGTTGTGTATAAGGTTGAAAAATTGTAAGTTTTTAAGCTGTTGATTTTTGTAACGTCTTGTGATTTCAAATTGTCCAAAAGTTTTTAAAAGAATTTTTAAGTATCCACATCTGATTTACACCACTCCTTAAATATATAGTTGTAGAGTACGTTTGAAGGTTTTCTTTCACTACTGTCAATATTTTAGTGAGAAGTAACGAAAGAGGCTTGGTTGAACATTTACTGGAACCTGCCATGTATCTTTGTTTGTAAGGGTTCTTATGAAGTTTCGGAATCCAATATATATATAAGGTAGTTCAAATTCATTTTGGCTCTGTGGAATATTAAAAGTATTCAAAACTGACAGGTGATTTTGAAGAATTTCTTCCTTAGAAAGAGAAGTATGAGTATAAGTAGGATTACCACTTGTAGAATTAAATCCAAGTTCTTCCTAAAATGCAATTTATATAATGAGCCTTACCACCGAAAACAATGTTGTTACCTGCTTTGTCGGAAGGAACCAGTACGTACTGATCGTGTAATCCATCTAATTCTTTTTTCACTTCTGGTTTATTGAACACAGAAGGATAGATGGTTTTCATTTTGCTCCACAATCTTTTTATACGTGACTTCAACATGGATCTGATACATTTAATCCATTCTGACAGAGTGTCACTGTCTTCTTTTTCATATCTGTCCCATTGTCTGGCGTAATTTTCAATAGAATCAATAATATTTACGAAATTCAGACGCCAGTTAAAGGATCGGGTTTCTCTATATTTAGGACCTTTTAAAATAAGTGATCTAAGGTCCTCATTACGAACTATTTTTACGTCATCTATAATAACGTGTCCAGCAGGACTATAGTTAAACGGCGAAGAAAAACATGGACACGAAGGTATCCAGGCCATATAAAAACAACGGTTTTCTGGGTGATTCAACGAAAATCATAACCTCAAAATCTCACAGGGGTGTTAATTTCTGGGTTTGTTTTAAACTTATTCTTAAATGGGTGTATGAGGGGGTCTGTCCTAACGTTTTCATTCCAAATAAAATGTTTCTCAGTAGAATCCATAGCGAAAAACTGTCTTGGTTTTATGAGTTTTATGAGAATGGATTAGCCCTAAATTCTTCCTACAAAGTCCCTCCATTAGGTCTTATATTATTAACGTCCTCCATAACCCCCACCTCTCCATCTGTACAGATTAACATGCTCTGATTTCTGAGGCTGAAATTGATGAAAACCTTTATTTTGAAATAATGCTTTTTAAAAGCATTATTCGTATCAAACATACAACAATGTATGGGATCTCTAGATCTCATGTTATAGACCAGATAGTTTGTTTGTTGACCCTCCCTAACGCAGTTTTAAGTTTTAATGTTTCTGGGAATCTGTCAACAGGTGACAGAGAACTTCCAGGCTGTTCTATACTCATATCAACAATCCCTCAAACAAAGACCATACAACAATATACAAACATGCCGCTACATAAATGAGAATATACACTAAATAAATGCTGGCTGTTTGTAGTAGTCCACTGGTAGCGTTTACAATTTAAATTCTGAAGAAGATATGAATTCAAAAAATGTAACAACATTTGTTATTTAAGTTTTCAAAGGGGGGACTATAACTTCAGGGTAAATGCACTGATTTTTATTTACAAAAAGAAGTTGCATTCATTAATCAAACAATTCATGATATATTTTTTCAACATGTATCAGGGACAATATAACAAGAAATATCTACAACAAAATAATATAAAAGCCGAGGCAATAATTAATTAATCGTTAAAGTCATATATGGCGTATGTACAATGAAAATTATTAGATTAAAATTATAAGAACGTATTATTTGTATGATAACTTTATACAAAGATGGAACTTTTCATTAAATCAAATGCGTTATGAAGATAATACAATTTAATTTGGATTCTCAGATTTTTCAAAGACTCAGCAGAAAATACAAAAGATTTAAATAACACATTACAGAGAGGATAAAATCATATTATTAGTTTAAAGGAGGTGTTCTCCGTGTTCAGAATTGTATGAAAAGTTTTAATTTAAATGTATTGACCATATTTTTTTTTACTTAATTTTGAATTTTTCAAAATTTTTTTTTTATCAGTTTCGCCATATATTGTTTTAAGTAAATACACACAAGCTATAAACCATGTATTCTGTGAGTATCATCATCAATGCAAAATTGAATTAATTAAACAGTACAGTAGACACTTTTATATTAGTTAATGATGTATAATTTTACCCATGCTACTAAATAAAAACGTGTAATGTAAGAATGAAGGATTTGAAGATTTGTGAAACTCTGATGCCCTCGTATGGCAGGCTATGGTGAGGGTAGAATTCTCTCAAATACATGTCAATAGCCAAATGTCAAGGTAAAAAGTATTGGTACCCAAAGGAGGGTCATGTTACAAGGAAGACACATGTGAAAGATGAAAGCCCTAGTCATAACTGTTCAAAATTTATGACGGGTTCAAGTTTAAAAAGTGCGTCAAAGTCCTAGGTTAAGGTCATTTTTTTTTACTTGCAGAAAAGTCTTGTCACAATGAATACATACATGTACGTTGGGGATGAAAGCCCTAGATCCAACTGTTCAAAAGTTTTAGCCAAGGTTAAAGTATGGTATATTTTTTGTAAAAGTAGGTGAAACTCCATGCTCAAATTTATTGGTACCCAAAGAAATTTTTAGTTACAAGGTATACACCTGTGAAATATGGTTCCATCCACTTATAATAGTAATTTGCTAGGTTAAAGTTGACAACAGACAAACAGGAAAAAAACATTATATCCACTGTATCTCTCAATCCCGGGGCATATAAATCTCTACTTCCATATTTCTTTATTTTTAATTCTCATTAAGCTACATTACTTGCATTCGGGGTTTATATTTCTCAGTTGATTCAACACAAAAGAGTATGATCTTCATATATAAAATTTCCAAAACAATAGGTAAATTAATGACAATGTTGATGAAACATGAATATCAGCAGTCTCGTTTAAAGTCCTCATATCATAAGTTTTATGGTCGATACAATGGTCTTGTCAGCATTTACAATTCATCAATGAGTCAACTGATGACTGGCGTTTTTCAAACTAATTGTTACGTCTTTATTTACACACTAAATGTCGACGAATTTTCATGTTATTACTCAATCATGAAACGAAGCACACGGCGGGTGTGACCGGTCGGCAGGTGGTGCTCACTCCTCCATGGCAACTGATCCTATCTCTGATGTTGTAGATGTCCGTGTTTGCTCTGCTCTTAATTTGTATGGAATTTAAAGCTTGAATATTGTTCATTATCTCCATATATTTCATTTTACACAATATAGTTTGTATAATTTAAAATAGGTTGAAGCAACACTTTGGATGAAATTAGGAGATTATGAACAGTAGTAACCAAGTTCAGAAGTCAATATGAAAAATACGTCAGTCAGCATTTGACTGAATTAAAGATTTCATGCGCTGACAAGTTATTTTATAGCTCATAGAACTTGTCAAATGATTACTTTAAAGGAGACTTTTGGTATCTTTGTTTGTCTTATTCTCGTAAAAATTAAAACATAAATGTCAGAATCCAGTATTATGTTAAAAGAATCTACTTATCACATGTACCAGTGGTATTAAATTATCTTCTCTGAAACAAGTGTCTCAGTCAATAACAAAAAAATATGTGGTAAACCATAGCTTTATCAGAAGGTCTCTTAGAAAATTAAATGAAATATTAAGTAGGGAGGGGTAAGTGATTAATGTGTTTACATGTATGTACATCATTGACTCTACTAGGTAAAACAGCTTCTTATAAAATTCTTGTCTTCATTTTGTAAACACTATGGAATTCCATACATGTAATCTACATATTATCCACTAAAAGTGTATTTAATATTAGTTTCAGCTATTATCATCAATAATTTTCCCTAAAAATATGAAAAAAAAGTTTGAATTGATAATTTTTATTTCATCAGGTCAAAATATCAGGTCTTTAGTATATCAGGTCTTTAGTATGTTCCATGGAATTTCTACCAATCTCTACTTCACTATACATGTGTAATCAGCTTGTTCAAACAATTAATATCTTCCAACAATTACAACAAGTTTCAAAGAAGATACTGTGTTAATTTGTTTATTAAGAATGTATGCAAAATGCTTTGAAAAAAATACTCAAGACTACTATCAGATTAGATATGTATCATTTTAGTGGTATACATATATTTATATATAAATGACGAAAATTTCTGGACTAGATATAAATGTAAATTAAACCTTTATTGATTAAATATGTTGTACAAAATCTGTGTCAAATTGAGCTTTCAGAATGGGGTAAAGTTAGAACATATGTATATGAAACTTGTATGTTTACATGTATGATGCTTCACACAATATTTTAAATAAACGTTTTTAAGTACACCAAAAGCAAGTACTCAACTGTAGTTGCACATAAACAGGGCTTTATTTTCGAATTTTCTCAAAACACTTAATAGGTTTAAAATTAAGCCAATTTGAAACCAGTATCTTCAAAGTACCTTTGAACCTGATATGAATTTTTGTTTTATTAATAAAATCATTATCCAAAAAATTATGACAATAATAGGTTTCAGATTAAATGGAATCACTAATTGGTGATATAGCTACCATACAATTAATTATGAACCCCATCTCATATATTGTTTACGAATAATAATCTCCTTTAACATTCATAACTATGCAGAGATGATATACAAACAACTGCTCCTGACAATTATCAGGTACTGCAAGATAATTTAAGGTTTATAAATATTAATGAATGTGATATACGTGGCATACAATATTATTAACAACATATAAAATGACAAACTATTATACACAGGAAATAAAAATTAGATTGATGACAAAAATACTAAAAGCAGATCGGTGGTCAGAATTAATAAAAATATTTGATTGTATAAAAACATAAGTCAGAATACAGACCCTCTTCCGAGTCATTTTGATTATCACAGGAAGATTTTTATATACAAAACTTTTACTAATGAAGTGAAAAAAATAAAATTTATTTGTGAATAACTATGGCAAGGCGATGTCTCTGGAAGGATGAAACTCTGGTGTAACGTGACATGACAGAAATATCATTTGGCACTAGAGTGTTTGCTAAGTATTGTGACATAGAACAATGGTTTGCATAGTGAAGTGCATACATAGAACTAAAGTATAATATGTTACTGTAGGAACAGATCATATCCTTCTTTGTCTCAACTTTTGTCCTCAATGTTTTTATTCTGGTCCTCACTTTCAGTTTTGATTTTGGCCTCACTTTCAGTTTTGTTTGTGTCTTCACTTTCAGTTTTCTTTGTGTCCTCACTTTCTGTTTTACTGTCTACATTAATGTCCTCAGTAACTTCTCCTTGGTCCTCATTTCTTTCCTTACCTGTGTCCTCATTTCTTTTATCATTGTCTACATCATCCTCATTCATATTATTCTGATTTCCACTTTGCGTTTTGTCCTCACTTTCATTCTTTTTAACCTCTACATCATGGTCCTCAGGGACACTATTCTTACTTTCACTTTCGGTTTTGTCCTCAACTCCAGATTTATTGTCCTCATTGACAATATTCTGGTCCTCAGTCTTCTTTGTCTCTTCAGTCACTTCCTCACCCTGACTACTCTCTGTAGTGGGATCCTTAATCTCCTCTTCTTTGTTTGTATCAGTCACTTCATCCTCTTTTATTCCCCCACCCTCTACACTCCTCAGGTCCTCATTAATCCCCTCCCCCTTCCCCTGTTCCCCTCCTTCCCCCTTGGATTCCTCCACATCAACAGTATTCAGGTTTTGTTTCTGTAAGTTAGAGTTTTCCTTCTCCATCCTGTCCATGTAAAGCTCCACCTCCACAATACCGTAGTCCTCTTCATCCTGTAACCAGCTGTGAATGGAAAAGATTTCAATCAGTCATTATCAACAAACATATTGACTCTCTATCATTATACAGGAATATACAGGTGTCTTTTTCTCCTATACCCACTGGTTATCTTTACCTGTTACATGTGAAGATATATTTGTGTTTGGCATCAACTCCCTCTTTTACAGACACTTTCTCCAGGAACCATGCCCCTTCCGAACCCTTCCCATCATGCCCTATTATAATGTTTTCCAGGCGTCCTAGATCGACAGCTTCAACAATGAATGTGTCGACCTAAAATAAAGATCATTCAAATATGTGTTAAATATATATGTGCAATATGTATATTCCCAGAACTCTTGTAATTTGTCTAAAGAGTAAACAAAAAACTCTAACCTTTCCTGTCCTGAATTTCTTGTTTTGTTCTTTGTTGTTGATTAGGTAGCGCCTGCCCGTATCCCCCAGAGTCCCGAATAGTGTGATGTGAATTGTGGCATCTGTCCCAGAATTCTCCTCTGTTCCTGTCTCAACGGCAACCACATAATGGCGCACTGAAGAAGATAAAGTTGAATTATTCATGATATCAAACAGCAGATTTATATGTACGTCAAGCTTGTTTGTATAACATTTTGAACTAGCTTGTGTTTTCTTTCAAACAATTTAATTCCATTTCATTTAAATATGCATAATCTTTCTTTATTGACTTTTGTAGGTAAAATAAATTAATGTGAACAAAATACATCTGGGCAGGATAAGGATTTGGTCAAATGAAACAAGGGACAAAATATTAGTGTGATTTACTGTAGAAGTACTTTTTCCATGTGGTATTATTTTACGCTACGTAAGCGACACAAATTTTACACGGAAATTTGTCCAAGCATACCTAAAAATAATGTAAAGGCATATAGTGACAGTATAGGATATCCGCATAATTTTCTACTTGCGGAATAAACAGATATTGTGATTACGTGGAATTATGACCCAACGGAAAAAAGTACGTCTATAGTATTCAAAGAGTAACGGTGAACTCAGACATATAAGCTAGTGGATAATGTATTAGATTCTTTATCAGGTAATGTCCTGTAGAACATTATATAACTATTGTGAATAATAACTGAAACTAAACCTTGATCCAAATTGTTGATATTTATATAAAATATTTTTTAATATGGAAAGAAATAATAATTCATTAATTGTTATGGTACATGTAGTTAAAAAAAAATATCAACACCACTTTAAAATTCTACAACAATGAGTAGTAAGAAAAGGGGAGAAAATCTAAAGAATTCAATAACAAGAACAACTGGTTAACATTTACTTAATAATTACATAAATAATTTATAATAATTGACTTTTTATGTTTCCTTACCAAAACCTGAAACAAACATTGAAAGAAAAAGAAATTCATCAAAGATGCTGATTGGCAGAGTTATTCAAAATACGGCAGGGCCAGTAAGACTCTTTGTGTTCATTGATCATTAGCCCTTATAGAAATCATCGACATTCTGCGTACCTGGCCAGAAGTCGCGGGAGTCGTTCTCGGCCGGCACCTCCACTGCGATGTCGCCGTATTCACCAGAGAAGGACAGATGTTTACCGACATGGAACTCGTATTTCTCATCAGACTTTAGGTTGTGCAGAATAACCTAAAAAAAACAGAAGTCTCTGTTGAGACTGTAGCTCTACATGTTTGTACATATAACAAAGGATGAGAAAAGAAACCATTGCCACCAGACCAAATCTGTAGAAGGAGTAGTGTTTTAAAGGAATTTAATGGAAAATTCTTTATTTAGTAACCATGACAACACCATTCATTGAAATCAAAAACTGATGCACCATTTTATGTATTTTGGTCTAGTCTACGTGTGTGCCAAGTAATATTGAAATCAGACCAAAACTGTAGAAGGAGTGGCGTTTTAAAGGAATTTCACAGAAAATTCAATTTTTAGTGACCATGGCAACACCTTTCATCAAAAGGAAAAAAAAATGCACTATTTTATGTATCTAAGTGTATTCTACATGTGTGCCAAGTTATATCGAAATCAAACCAAAACTGTAGAAGGAGTAGTGTTTTAAATGAATATCACAGAAAATTTTATTTTAAGTATAACCAAGGCAAAACCTTTCATTGAAATCAAAAATATATGCACCATTATATGTAACTTAGTGAAGTTTTCTTGTGTGCCAAGAAATATTGAAATCAGACCAAAACTGTAGAGGAGTAGCATTTTAAAGGCATTTCAAAGAAAATTCTATTTTTATTAACCATGGCAACACAGTTCATCAAAATCAAAATCCAATGCACTATTTTATCAATTTTAGTGTTGTCTACTTGTGTGCCAAGTTATATCAAATCAGACCAAAACTGTAGGAGGAGTAGCGTTTTGAAAAATTGTTTACAGACAGACGGACAGCTAGACAGACAGACGGACGGACGATGGACACCTTACTATTGCATAAGCTCTTCTGAGGCCTGTTCAGCAGAGCGAACGTTCGCGAGCGCTCGCCAAAATTGCTATTGGAGGTATAAGGAATTTTGGCGAGCGCTGGCGAACGTTCGCTCTGCTGAACAGGCCTCTGGTCTCTGATCAGTAGAGCTAAAAACAAACATGAACAAACTCTTAATTTATTACATTAAAGTTCATTCTACCCAATTTATGTTCAATGAAAGTGAAAGATAAATATCTAATACTCAATACCTTATCCAGACCCCATCCAGACTGTGTGTGCGGATTATCGTGCTCAATCCGGATTTTACGGATTCCTCCCAGTTCTTCTGTGTCAAAATTGACCTACAAAAAGTAGAAGTGTCAATCTCAGAGGGGATACCCTTGTCAAAAAAATGGAGAACTTCAATCAAACATTAAGCAAAAATTACCATGTGTTAATTTTAGACTTACTAAGAATTCATCCGTCTGTCCTGGCAGGAAATACCCCTTGTTTGGTTCCCCTAAGCTGAGGGGACCAGAATTCCCTGCATCTCCATACACGGTCAAGGTCACTTGGTCATTGGTTCCACAGTCTGAGGCTGCACTAGTTGTCACGTAAACCTTCACAGTGCCCTCTGGTGAGGAAATACGGCATTATCAGTCAAAATAGGTGACGTAATAAAAATCATATTTAGTTATTTAGACCTTCAACAATCTATCTGTACAACATTCAGTACACTGTTAATTTCTGTAGATTCCTAAATATACACTTTTAATTAATTATTGCAAAATTTTGTGAGACGCAACAATCGTGAAATGAAATTTAGCCTACTCGCTTTTATTTTTATGGTGCATTCTGTGTAGAAGCTCTTGATCAAACCTCCGTTCATGAATACCGTATATACTCGCCTATAAGTCGGTCCGCCTATAAGTCGGTTGTAATTTTTGAAGTCATTTTGGTGGGATTTGCTATTGACCCGCTTATAAGTCGGTGCAACTTTTTGGCCAAAACTGGTGACAATTTCAAGTAAATCCATTGATATTTTAACCTGGTTTTAATTAATATTTTTCGAAATGACACTAATATTTAATCTTAAATTATCAAACAAAAAGGCATTGTCACTAAAAATGCAAAATAAAATTATTAAAGAATGTATGTACTTGCACTTTATACATGTATGTATAATCTAAAAATACATTAATTATCTTAAATATCCAGACAATTTCTTTGATAATCGTCAGAAATACAGATAACATGCTACCTTTTACCTCCCAGAAAAATACCTGTCTCTTTATGACTCGCCTATAAGTCGGACATAGAGTTTTAGACCAATATTTAACTCCCAAAATACCGACTTATAGGCGAGTATATACGGTAATTACTCTAGCGCCTTGACACTGAAGAGCCCATTTGCAATAAAAAAAACTCGCGAAAAAAAGGGATCTACAGTACCAGGTAATTAGTGACTTGGTGATAAATCTACCTTGTGGTTGAGGTGTGGCTGGTTTGTTGTCTTCCACTGCTTTCTCCGGTTCAGCTGTCTGTTGATCTGTCTGTTCAGCTGTAACCTCCACCACATCTGGTTTATCCTCCTGTGTCTCTGGTTTACTTTCCAAGTCCTCTGGTTTATCTGCGTCTTTCTTCTCAGGAATCTCTGATTTCGGTTCCTCATCCTCTGGTGTGTCTGACTTTTTCACTTCTTCTTCAGCTGTGGGTTGGTCTGGGTTTTTTTCACTTGGTTTTGGAGACACTGGCTTTTCCTCCCCAGCTCCTGGTGAGGCCGTCTTCTCTTGTTCTGGTGAAGCAAGTTTTGGAGAATCTACTTTATCAGACACATCTTCAGAACCTACGATCAGGGGTGGGGAGGGAGATTTCAGTGGAGGTGGAGAAGGACTCTTTGTCTTCTGTTTTGGTGGTGGAGAGGGACTCTTTGTCTTCTGTTTTGGTGGTGGGGAGGGACTCTTTGTCTTCTGTTTTGGTGGTGGAGAGGGACTCTTTGTCTCCTGTTTTGGAGGTGGGGAGGGAGTTTTGGCTTTCTCCTGTGGTGTGGGCTCGGGACTTTTGGACTTCTCCCTGGGGACTGGTGTGGGAGTTTTTGTTTTCTGCCTTGGAGTAGGGGTGGGGGTCTTGGTCTTCTCTCTGGGTGCTGGTGTCACCGATTTCTGCCTCGCTACTGGGGAGGGACTTTTTACTTGTGGTGTGGGGGGCATGTCATCTTCAAACACCACTTCCTCAGACAACAGCAGGGTCCTCTCTATCTTAGCATCTTCTTCTCCCTCATCCAACCAACTGTTCAAATAAACAGTGCATTTATATTAAATGAAGATAAAGACTCAATGGACTCTCCCATTCAAATGTACAAATACACAACAGTTATGTCCTGAAGCTGTGGAAATATCTTTTTGTTGGGGACCAGTCTTCATGACTATCATGGGACAATTTACAAACATCTCCAAGAAAGACAACTTTTTCAATGTCTTGCTTTACTGAATCTTATATATATCAGTTAGGCATGAAATTAAATCCCCATAAATCAGTGAATTAAACACTGGTCACCCAAGAGCCCAATTCAAATAGTTTCAGAGTAACCAAAGCTAAACCCATAATGAGGTCTCGACTTACTGATTGCAAGGGAAGACAAATTTATCTACAGAATCAATGGAATCCATCACAACCACCTTCTTAAGATACCAGCCTGATCCTGTAACATAACAAAAGTTTTTTTTTAATCAAAGAAAGTTCTTATGTATGTTTCTCAATAAATGGAAAGTTTGAATCAAAGGAAGAATCTGTTGAGTCAGACAAACCTTCTCCCAGACTATCGTGTCCAATGACGACCTTCTGTAAGGTTCCCAGGTCTACAGCTTCTATCTCAAACTGGTCCACCTATAGGGTACACGGAATGGAAACAAATAATTCATAAAACATTCAAAACATATACTGTACTACGAGAGCAATCTTTGATTACCATTAACACCAATGTACACACATCATTCTCAATCAGAAACTGTTGCCGGGGGATGCCTGAACAGAAACATTCTAGATTGTACTGACCTGGTCCTGTGTGAAGCGGTCCTTGTTTGTCAGGGAATGTTTCAGAAGTCGTTTTAGATTGTACTGACCTGGTCCTGTGTGAAGCGGTCCTTATTTGTCAGGGAATGTTTCAGAAGTCGTTTTAGATTGTACTGACCTGGTCTTGTATGAAGCAGTCCTTATTTGTCAGGGAATGTTTCAGAAGTCGTTTTAGATTGTACTGACCTGGTCCTGTGTGAAGCGGTCCTTATTTGTCAGGGAATGTTTCAGAAGTCGTTCTAGATTGTACTGACCTGGTCCTGTGTGAAGCGGTCCTTGTTTGTCAGGGAATGTTTCAGAAGTCGTTTTAGATTATACTGACCTGGTCCTGTGTGAAGCGGTCCTTATTTGTCAGGGAGTGTTTCAGAAGTCGTTTTAGATTGTACTGACCTGGTCCTGTGTGAAGTGGTCCTTATTTGTCAGGGAATGTTTCAGAAGTCGTTTTAGATTGTACTGACCTGGTCCTGTGTGAAGCGGTCCTTGTTTGTCAGGGAATGTTTCAGAAGTCGTTTTCCGGAGCTGCCTAGGCTGCCATACAGACAGACAAACACATTAGAGTCGGTACCCGCTCTGTGTACGTCTCCAAGATAGGTGATCACCTGGTACTTCAACACTGTTATACAACAAAACATCTCTCATTCATCTGGCTGTACATCAAATTCTGGTTTAATCATGGAAATTAAGTTTCAAGTATTCAATCTCACATCTTAAATATTTGGAGAATGGGAAGGGTCATCAGACTTTACTTTTAGGAATGGGGAGGATCGTCAGATTACCTTTAGGTATGGGGAGGGCCGGCCAGTGGACAGGTATTTCCCTCCATCCATCAGACTTCTCGTCCACCATGACCCAGTCATTGAGGTCATAGGTAAACATGTCCCCTGTGTCCAAGTCCTCACAAGTTATCTGTAATAGTTAATTAATAGATAAATCATCATGTAAAGACATCATCATGGCTAATACAGACACTGTTGTATAAATACACACACACATAGAATTCAGTGTTCAGTGCTTACCCTTCTAAGTAACCAGCCTTTTTTTTTAGTGTTGTCAAGGTAACCGAGCCGAAGCTTGAAAAGTTCTCCTATATCTGCTGCAAACTTGATCTACAATAAAGCAGATGGTAATGATATTGAAATATCCCTGTCCAACACATTTTCATAAAAATTTCAATATTATCTTTTCTTGTTAATTTTGTTGTTGTTGTTACCAAGACAACACTGACCTCACACACATCCTTCTGTCCGATCTGGAATGGGTTTTCTCGGGAGGACTTGAGTGGACAAAGCTCACTTTCCCCCTCGCTGCCGATGAATGTGACCACAAGATCCAGAGGCACTCCCCCTTTCTGGCCCCCCGTGTCTGTACTGATCTTCCATGCCCCATCTAAAGTTACAGAATAATTTCGAAAGAATGTAGCATTGATTTTAGCAAATAATACAGGCCCATGGATCATGAAACAAACTTAGACTTCAGTCAAATTTTCAATCTTGTGTAAGATACTTTATGATTTATTGAATTAATCTCTAATTTGCAGAGAACAACACTTTTGTAAAACAGTATTGTTAAATAGTTAAGATTTTGACATAAGCTTAAGATGGTTCATGATCCTGGGGCTTGGTTGCTGTCCACCCACCAGTATGTTTAAAGCTTATGGTATACATGTAAATCAAAAGAATAAAAGACTGATAACTGATAATGGAAAACATTTACAGATTTCTTATAAAGTTTTAAATATTTCAGGTACCATATCAATAACCTGTAGAATTTTGTAGATAAATTCAGTTACTAATATGTAAATCAACCAACATGTACACATACTTGATTGTGGTAAATCTTTGATTTGGTTGGCGGGAATGACGACAGCGCTCGGTTCAGTTGTACTCAGTCTGATGGTTTCTTCTACTTCCTGCTTCTTTGTGTCTTTGGACCCAATCCACCTATAAATTCAGACAACAAGTTTTACAGAATCTACATAATTTCCACTATAGTAAACATATTATTTTGTTTTTATTTAAAACCATATGTAAAACTTCTGATATTGATCTTACTTTCCATGCAGGAAGTTGTATTGGACTGCACTGTATTGACTCTCCTTGACAACCACTTTGTCTAGTAACCATGGTGATCCAGGGCCCTTAGCGATCACAATCTTCTCCAATTCTCCCAGATCTACAGCTTCCACAGTGAAAGAGTCAACCTGCAAAAAAATACATATAAGGCCATGCAAAGTTAATTCCTTGGTTCTCAGGCCTTTTTTTAGAAATATGATCGGGGAGGGAGGTTTTTTTTTTTACTTTTTATTGCCCCTAAAGCTTGAAGAGGCAGATTTTTAGATTGTACAAAACTACAAAAAATGAGGGAGGTGATTTGTTTTTATTTGATTGATTTAGCAATAAAAAGGGTCAATGAGGCACCCTTGGAAGAGATGAGGGAGGGCCTGAGAACCAAAAAATTAAATATTTTTTGTCTAATAGTAATTAGTGAGAAGTACCAACTTGTAGAGTTATAAATCTACAGATTGCAGTGTGAAAGAGTCAACCTTTAAAATATATAGTGATGTATACAAGGAAATTTACGCCCCTGTTTTATTTTCGCCCCTTTTGCCCTTTCCCTGATTGGGCGAATTTAAAACGGGGCAATTAAAATTACACTTCATAATTTCTTAAACAGAACTATGACTGGGCGAATTCAAAATGGGGCAAAATTGTTCACAAGTTCAAAAGGGCGAAAATTACATGAGGCGAAAATAACCCTGTATACATAATATATATAAAATATTTTATAACAGTCATTAATGATAACAATTACCATGATCTTATAAGTCTTGTAAATATAAAGGTATGGGAAGCCAATTTATCATGTATAAGGTAGAAATCCACAAACGGTATATCTGATTTTTTCTGCTTTATCTAAACCTCTAGAGACGATCTTCTTCAGTTTCATTACCTGACCAGTCTGGAAGTTTTTGCGGCCATTACTGTGGAGATGTCGTCTGCCAGTGTCTGCGTCCTGTCCGTAAAGCGTGATAAACACGTGAGATTCAGTCCCAGCATCCATTTCTTCATCACTTGTAAACAGCTGTATGTGGTACGGCAGAACTGAAAATATAGGTCAACATGATCTTAACCCACGTTACCACGATTATAGCAATTTTTCTAAATACATGTTCAAATAAATAACACTAACAACTTTTTTAGGAAAAGATTTACTTTCAACTTGTATAATTTTCTACTATCAGCATTAGCAGAAATCATAATATTTCTATTCCCAGTAAATGTTTCACTAGTTACACAGACAACATGTTCACCTTGTTTGATTCCTTGTCCCATTTTGATGACGGGGAGTTCTTTTCTGATATCCCCTCCCAGCTCTCCAATCCATCGGGAAAAGTCAAATTCTAGGATCTCCCCGGTGTCTTGGTCCTTCAAGGTCACCTAAAATCACAAGACATATACGTGTGATTACATGAACTTGATCTCCTAAACTGGAGAAGCAAAATATTTATATTTTATTCACATGATCATCTAGGAGCTTAAAGAATCTCTGAATAAATCGTACCATAGATGAAAACTTAATTGCACTAAAGAATTTTTTACAGTCTTCATTTTCAAAATGATTTTAAATCTTTATTGATAAAGCTTGGTTTACAGTACAGACTATATTTCTTTAATTGTAAATTTACTGAGAGTCTGACATAAATTATGCCCTAACCCTCTCACCTTCTCTACAGTCCACACCGTGTCTGGGTCCTGCTCGTAGCCAGCACTGACCCTGACCTTCTGGATCCTCCCAAGGTCACCAAAGGTCAAGTCCTGGAAGAAAAACACAGCATACGAATAGTAACAACTTCTTTATAAAACAATTACAAACTATGATACACTAATCTATTTATTTTTAACATTATAAGATAAATTTTCATAGAAAACTTTCCTCCTTTTTGTAGTTTTTTTAAAGATTGTTAACTGTTCGTAATCTTCACACTTTCTGTTCTTCTCAAACAAACCTAATATTTTATATATTAATGCTATCAATTCACAATGAAAGATTTTCAGATTAACTGTAGCTACATTATGTCGGACAGTGAATACTAACAGAGAACGTATCTGTCTGCCCTGGTAAGAAGGGTTCCCCCTGAGAGCTGATTAGTTCCACCGGCCCGTGTACGGAATCACTGCCGTAAACTGTCAGGGACACTTCCCGCGATTTACTGCTGCGATTTCTGGCCACATCAGGAAGTTGGTCAATATCTGCCGTCTTCACGGTACACATCCAGACTCCCTCTGAAATCAAATCATCACAATGCTGACCATCACAAGTATTTCTTAATCATCAGTCAAACAAAACACTGCTACACTGATCTTTAATCATCTCCAGAATGCTCCTTAATTTTCAGTAATGTAAGTTTGCAATATACATGTACTTGTAATTGTCATAGAAAAAAAAAATATATATATTGAGGAGAGTCATAAAAATTAAATGATCTGTATCTTTATACATGCCTGAGTTACATACTGACTTGATTTGTCTGTGTTGACTACTGACTTGATTTGTCTGTGTTGACTACTGATTTGTCTATTGACTACTGCCTTGATTTGTCTAGTGACTACTGATTTGTTGACTACTGATTTGATTTGTCTTTTGACTATTGACTAGGTTTGTCTAGTGACTACTGATTTGATTTGTCTGTGTTAACTACTGATTTGATTTATCTTGTGATAACTAGCTAGATTTGTATAGTGAATAATGACTTGATTTGTCTAGTGACTACTGATTTGTTGAATACTTACTAAAATTGTCTAGTGACTACTGATTTGTTGAAGACTGATTTGATTTGTCTTTTGACTATTGACTAGGTTTGTCTAGTGACTACTGACTTGATTTATCTATTGATTACTGACTTGATTTGTGTAGTGACTATTGATTTGATTTGCCTGTGTTGACTACAGACTTGATTTGTCTGTGTTGACTACTGATTTGATTTGTCTTCTGACTATTGACTAGGTTTGTCTAGTGACTACTGATTTGATTTGTCTGTGTAAACTACTGATTTGATTTATCTAGTGACTACTGACTTGATTTGTCTAGTGAATAATGACTTCATTTTCCTATGTTGAATACAGACTTGATTTGTCTATTGACTATTGACTAGATTTGTCTAGTGACTACTGACTTGATTTGTGTAGTGACTACTGACTTGATTTGTGTAGTGACTATTGACTTGATTAGTCTAGAGACTACTGACTAGATTTGCCTGTGACCGGTGGATTGCTGACCGGCATCTGACCCAGTGGACGGAGATGTCTAACCAGTTGTCGGTCCTCACAGCCAGTGTCCAGCCATTGGTTACAGGGGAAGACCTTCAGCACATTGGACAGAGTGGACTTCACCACGACACGGTCACAGAACCAACCTCGTCCGCGACCCTGTTCTGTGTGACTGACCACCACCTCCCTTAGCCTTCCGAGCTCCAGACCCCGAATTTTAAACTCATCAACCTGTAGGAAAAAGTATTTAAAATTCAGTGCTAAGAATAACCTTTAATGATTGATATTTTTTTTCTTTTAACAAGAGGCCCATGGGCCACATCGCTCACCTGAGAAGCTTTGACAATTCTGTACTTTACTAGATTTACCCTTTGTAATACATATTGTGACCCAACCCTACCCAACTGATCATAATTAAGACAATTTGAAATCTAGACTACCCCAGGATGCTTCAAAATAAGTTTCAGCTTTTCTGGCCCAGTTGTTATTAAGAAGAAGATTTTCAAAGATGTTTCCTATATATTTCTATGTAAAACTTTAAATTCCCCATTGTGTTCCCGCCCAATCCCCAGGGGTCATGATTTGAACAATTTAGAATCTACACTATCCCAGGATGCTTCCACATAAGTTTCAGCTTTTCTGGCACAGTGGTTCTTGAGAAGAAGATTTTCAAAGATTTTTCCGATATATTTCTATGTAAAACTTTGATTCTCCATTGTGGCCCCGCCCAATCCCCGGGGGT
>PRKT01000182.1:80961-93822 GCA_003671525.1 Saccostrea glomerata
CTGGCCCAGTGGTTCTTGAGAAGAAGATTTTTTAATGACCCAACCCTATTTTTGTCTTTTCTTGATTATCTCCCCTTGCGAGGGGATATGTCCCTTCATTTTAACAATTTAAATTCCCCTTCACCCAAGGATGCTTTGTACCAAGTTTGGTCAAAATTGGCCCAGTGGTTCTTGAGAAGAAGTCGAAAATGTGAAAAGTTTACGGACGGACAGACGGACGGACGGACGACGGACACAATGTGATCAGAAAAGCTCACTTGAGCCTTCGGCTCAGGTGAGCTAAAAAGTTTTCAATGGTAAGAGCGCCTGCTCTAGAGTCACAAAGCAAGGAGTTGAGTTTGAATCCCACAGTTGGGTTTGAATCCCACTATGGGACATGGAGACTGGTCTTTTCGATGAGATCGTATAAACAGGGGTCTCATGTCGCAGTAGGTGCTGGCATGAAAAAGATCCCTTACTGCCCAAAGGCCCTGAGTGCCGAGTATAGGACAAAAATTTGCAGCTCTCCCTTGGCAAATTTTGGCATGGCCATACGAGTCAAAAATTCTCAAGAGGGACCTTAATCTTTCCCCCTTCATTGAATACATTGTAAAAGGATCAAACAAAACAATTTAATGTAGAAACATAAGTTGTTTCTCACCTGTCCCTGCCTGAATGGCACCTGATTGGTTGATTTTGCTAGTAACCTTGACCCTGTATCTCCCCATTCACCAATCAGATTACACGACACATCAGCTGATGTGTCTGCCAAGTGTAGGTTACCGGTGGATACATACAAAGTATACTCATCCTCTGTAACAAGAAGGGCATTTCAGATTGTTGATACAAAAACATAAAAAAGTGAAAATACCATATATACTCACCTGTAAGTGGGTATTTCGGGAGTTAAATATTGGTCTAAAACTCTATGTCTGACTTATAGGCGAGTCATGAAGAAATTGATATTTTTCTGGAGGCTAAAAGGTAGCTAGTATCTTATTTGCATTTCCGACGATTATCAAAGAAAATGTCTGGATATAGAAGATAATTTATGCATTCTTAGGTTATATATATGAAGTACAAGTATTTATATATTTTAATAATTTTATTTGTATTTTAAGTGAGCATTGCCGTTTTAAAAATAATTCAAGATTAAATATCAGTGTCATTTTGAAAAAAAAATTAATTGAAACGAGGTTAAAACATCAAGGGATTTACTTGAAATTGTCACCAGATTTTGGCAAAAAAATGTACCGACTTATAAGCGGGTCAATAGCAAATCCCACCAAAATAACTTCAAAAAATACATCCGACTTAAAGGTGGACCAACTTATAGGCAAGTATATACGGTAGATTTTTAAGGGATTTAGAGTAGGTGATTTCCATGATTACCTTGTAGAGGCGCGAGATCTGGTCGAATGGCAGGAAGTTCCACTAGCCCTGTAGGATTGTCTGTCGTGGGCTCTATCAGTTTGTTGTGAGTGAACATAAACTGCTGTTTTGTGTCAGCATCTTTCAACTTTAACTATAAAACAAGCATAAAAAGCACAAACCAGCATTTTTTTTTAATTTCTGGTAAAGCACTGCATATCATACCTCTTAGCTACTAAAGAAAATACTTACTTTATTGAGAAACCATGGAGTACCAGTAAAATCTCCACCATAGTATAAATGAACCTTGAATATTGCACCAATGTCCCCTACATTTAACTGTAAATAAAGTGTGGTCATATTAGAAGTCATAATAATGATACAGAAGTACATAAGACTTGTGTTGGGAGACAATGATCCACCTCTGAGAAGAGCTTACATCAGAGATGATAAGAGCACCAGGTGAAAGCTTTTCCTTGCTGTTGATGTGATAGGGGGTGGAGTGACCTTTGACCCCGTACACCACTAGGAAGATGTCATCCTCTGTTCCATTATTTCCACACTCCACCAGGATTCGCCAGCGACCTTTGGAGACGAGTGGAGAGATATCACCGTAGAAACGCTCCACCACCTTACCGGGGACTTCACATGGCTGTACAGCTGTAGAGAAATAATAACAGTTCACCCTTACATAGGGCGTTCATGTGTCTATAACCACTAGGCTAGTTATTTTTTTTCCAGTTTGAGAGAGTAATGATTTGACTCTTGATGCTAAGAATAATTTGATTACTGACAGGAGTTTAATTTAAAGATACTTTACAAGTTATTTAACAATTACATGTACTGACTGAAGGTGATTTCTTGACTCCTGACAGACTTTGAAGATCATATGTTGACTGCTGAATAATTCTTGGAGGAATTTTTTTTACCCTACCTTCAGCTGGGAATTCCTGGGATACTTTGCTCCCCCCATGCAACAAATCAAACAGAAAATGGCAGTTGAACACAGTCTGAGAAATTGCTGTGGGCTTCTCAAAAATCCTCACTCTATCCACTGACCAACTCATTCCTGGAGGAAATTAAAATTACATCAAAAATTTCATTCAGATTTGTAAATTTAAGGACAGAGACACAATTAATATACATGTTGTTAACCTCGACTTTCAAAGTGGAGCTGGATTTTTTTGAGAGCACCGAGACTAATCGACTTGATAATGAAGGAGGCCTCCTCTCCCGGTTTCCATGGTGATTTCCCGCTCAGTCTCCTCTCTCCGGTGTCACCATACTCTCCCTGGATATTAATGCTGACCTGACCTTCACTGGCTCCAGGGTCAGAGGTCAAGGAGGTCTGCACCAAAATCACATACTGACAAACTGCAAACCCAAAACAGATAATTGTGTATTCAGAAAGTCAAAACTTTTACAAATTTACCATGGAAATATTATAGTAAAACTGAATGCTTTAACATATGATTCCTGTGCCCTGTAATGTACACGACAATAACTTTGGAGGGGCGTGATAATTATAATTAAATTGCATGTGTTAACATTTGATCTCTGTGCTGTGTGACAGTTACCTGGGAGGGGCATGTCCTCGGGGTGATCTATCTTACCTGGGAGGGGCATGTCCCCCGGGTGATCTATGGAGAACTCCCTGACAACCTGACCATCCTCCTCGTCAACAGAGAACCACCGGTTTATAAAAATCTTGTGGTGCTCATTTGTGTCCACGTCAGTCATCTCCACCTAACAAAGATATACTTCTAATTAGAGTAATCATTTCACAGTTAATATTTTACAAGGACTTTTGGATTAAGTGCAACTTGGGCAGGAAAACCTTTAAATTGATCCCAAGTTGAACTTTTTCATATATTAATGTCTAAAATGTACTTTATTATCAAAGAGAACTGACCCAGTCAACATGCCAGGAGGGCGCATCGTTTTTGTTGTTGTGTTCCAGTCGGATCTTCAGCAAGTCTCCAACGTCCCCAAAATCTACCTGCTCAAGTAACACCGATAATTAATTCATAAAACAACAAAGATAATTACTGTACACAAGGTTATTTCCTCGCCATGTTATTTTTGCCCTTTTACACTTGATACTAATTTTGCCTCTTTTTAAATTCGCCCAGTCACATTTCTGTTTAAGAATTTATACTGTGTTCATTGAATTCACCCCATTTTTAAGTTGTGCAAGAATGACTAGGGCGAAAATAAAACGGGGGCAAAAAATTCTCTGTATACAGTAATTCATAAAATAACACAGATACAGTAACAAAGTTTCCAATTATCTCCATGTACATGCTCAACCAAAGCATTATTTAATTTATAAAGTAAAACAATTGTAGTCACAAAGTCCTCAACATCTTTCTGCTGAATCAAGTTATCAAATCTTGTTCTTATAAGTCATTTTTTTTAATATCTTTCAGCAAGATATTTTTTTTAATATGAATGAGTACTTACATTAAATTCTGAGACAGCCCCTGGAATGAATTCACTCTGATCCTGTTGACCTGATCCCAGTGGCTGCTTTTGAGACTGTCCCTTTGTACCAAATGCCGTCAGATACACCTGAGCACCTGTCCCAGAATCCTTCTCTTCACTGGTCTTCACCGTCACTGACCATTTACCTTCTACAAATTCAAAACATCTAAGCTGCAGAAAACTATGGAACATAATACAAGTCTTTATTATGCAAACTGGGTTTTTATCTGTAATTGATGAAATATGCTATTTATTAACAGACAATTTGAATTTTATTGAAAGCATCCCTAGGTTTTATCTTTCTTTATTTAGATGGTTACTTTAAATGGCTATAGTTTATCATAACCTAACTGTCTTCATTTAACTGGTATCACAAAATGGTGTAAAATAATGTAGCTACCTTGACTTTCTAGTAGTTGGAATCTTCTATTAATAATGCATACCGGTATTTATATAATTTACTTCATTTTTGCATGGAATCTGTAAAACATTTACTTTTCAGTAACTTACTTGATTTCTTCTTTAAATCTCTTTGTGGGGGTCTCTTTGCTGGATCTCTCTTTTCTAAAACAATAAAAAGTTTTATGTTCAAATACCTGTATCTCCATTTCACATTTACAGTAATTAATTTGCATGAGGGTTTTACTGCTGGTGGCTGTGTTGTTACTAACCTAGCATTGGTAAGACTCTCCATGTTCTTTTGTCCCCTTCTCTCTCATCCAGCCAGGACCGACAGGGAAACACGTACTGGACATCAGGACTGGACTTCTCAGTGACCTTGACATCCTCTATGTACACCCCAGCGCCGTGACCTTTACTGTCGTGACCTATCTGTACTTGACTGAGTTGACCCAGGGAAACTGCTTCAAACAGGAATCTGTCAACCTGGTAGAGAGAGTTGTTTTAAAAGTTTAAAATCAATGATTTTGTAGTTGTCAGATTCAAGTATAAGTGTTTTTAATGTTTTTGTAATGATCAGATTCAATTCATCTTTAGTTTAGTTTAATTTAGAACCTTTCCCTGCTGAAATCTATTCTTATTTACCTATGAGTGAACATTAACCTACCGGTATGACCCTGATGAGTGATTTGTACTTGTGCCAGACCCTACCTTCCCCCGCTGGAATTTGTCACCGTCCTGGAGGGAGTGATACAATTTCCGTCGTCCGGTGTCCCCTTTATCTCCAAATATAGTAACAAAGATGTCCGCATCTGTCTCCGCTGCCCAGTGATTCCCAGTCGTAACCTCCACTTCAAACTGCTGAACTAAAAATAGACATTAGATCATAACCTCCACTTCAAACTGCTGAACTAACAAGAGGCCCTCGGGCACCTGAGTATCATGTATTAACTTTCCATTGATTATATTTGTTTCGTGTTTTAATCCAAAAGCCATGAAATTCACAAATTTTGAAAGAGGCACCATTGCTTATCAAAGGGCAGATTTCAAAGCAATTTAATTCATTTTTAGTCAAAGTACCCCCCTGGTACCCCTGACCCCGCAGCCCTGAGAAATTATCTATTTTGAAAGAGGCCCCTTTCTTCATTATAAGGCCAGCATTTTTTTATGTTTAGATTTAGGCTGTTTAAAATTAAAACTACGTTTAACGTCACCCGCGCGCGTAGGTTTATGAGAAATTAGTCTTTGAAAAAAACAAACAATTCGGAATTCCGTATGTCTGTTCCGGTTTGGTTCTACAATTAGCGACTGCATTCTGCTTCCCGTAGTGACAGAAGATGTGCTTTGATAAGGCAGTTGCCGAGTTGGTGTCTTAATTATTGAAGAAAACTAGTGAATTAAAGAGTTTGGGACCATAAATGTAAGTAAAAAATAGATGATTTTATGATTGAAGTTAATGACAGAGTCTAGTTTGTTGATTTTTTTTGTCAGTCTTCGAATCACATGTTCAAACTGACAGTGACAGACTCTCAGTTCGTGATTCTATTGGCTGAACTTTTCATTGTATTTTGGAGAGAATCGAAAAACTTTTTTACCGAGTGGAAAGTGTGTCAAAAACCAAGATCTATATACATGCAGTGAAAAGCATCATTCAAATCTTATTTGATATGTTTCATATTCAAAATATTTCTGTAAAAATCGAAAGGAACAGTAATGAGTAAAGTAATTGATTTCTTCATAATTCATGTACCTACAAAAAGCTACAATTTTTGGAAAAGATAATACTTGTCTTAACCATTTGGCAGGGAGAAGATTACCGAAGATAGGGCCTTTCAAGTGAAGGAGAGTAAGGAAAGAAGTTGAAGTATTCCAAGACGTGAAGAATCCTATCCTTAGTGTGGAATTCAAGGTATTAAAAATAATCTAACAGCTATCATTATGGTCCAGATATTAGTATTCACACTTTCAAAATTTAATACTGGTAGATCTAGTACTAAGAAAAAATACGACATAATTCAATTTGAGATATTTCAACATGAACAGTTTTAAATATTGTCATCAATAATTTTAATTGTAGATATTGATCAACTATTCCCATAAGAAGAAGCATTTGCCCTCAGGGTACCATGGATGTGTGGCAATATAAATCCAAAGGACAATTGAGGCCTAGTTAAAAGTCACTTTCCTGCACATTCAGTCTTAGAATACATTGTTTGCTAACAATAGGACTCAAACTGATTTACAAACTAAGAAAAAAATCTGCTATGGAAATTAATATTAGGTGTCATATCAATTAAATTCTCTTTATTACTTAATTGTAATGTTTTTAATGTAGTGAATAGGTTAGTTTGAATAAATTCACAATTGTTTGAAAATTTTGTTTGTTTATTTTTTTCCTCCCTCCCTCGTAGGTTTTGAACTTTAGATGTGACGTTAAACGTAGAATTAACTTTAAACAGCCTTAGTTATGAACATGAGAATAAAAAAGTCCCGAAGGAGATTAGGAAATAATTTTATTTTGATAAATCAATTATTAACATTGGTACATTCTTTTTTTATGCTATCCTAAAAGGCTCCTTACCACTGGACACATAATGCTTACAAATAGGAAAGTAGAACATTTAATTGCTTATTTCATCATCCACCAGTTTGGGCCAATTACATAAATTTTGTGATGTTGATCAAAATATATTTCAAAATATCTTCATTTCTTTAATATGTGTTATATGAAATGTAGACATTGTTCTAAAATTTACTTGATGCCTAAAATTATAATTCCTATCATAAAACAGACAGGGAGTATTGGGGAGTAGGGTCAACATTTTTTTTCAATTAAGAGTAAAATAATTTTTCTGGTTGATAAAAATGATATTACATGCCTGTATATATTTGTATATTCTTGCCTTTTAATAGATGCATAAGCAACCCTTTTCTGAGGAATGATGCTTAGACTGTAAGCTATAATAGATACCTAAACAATGTCCCTGGCAATATGCAATAGCTACCACGGGCAGTTAAAAACCTGGGGGAGGAAAATAATTTACAGTTACTTTTGAAACGAATACATAATTATCTCACCATCATGTCATTGTGCAACAAAGTCGTCAGCATTTTATTTGTCTTTTGAACGGGTGAAACGTTTTGAATGGCACTCTTATCGATGAATTTTACACTAAACCAAGCTCTTCTCAGATCTAGCTTTATTTACCCGCTGTTTCATCCTAAATCCGGAAGTGCGAGTTCGTAAATTTGAAATCTCGATCCCGACTCAAATTTGACATCGGAAAGAAAAAAATGTTTTATTTTTTTTTCTGAACATTCAAAACCTTGAGCGGAGGGTTTGAAAAACTAAAAAAAAAAATAAATCCTGGCCTTAAATATGTAAAACTCAGGTGACCTAAAAATAGACAACATCAGAACCTCAACTTCAAACTGCTGAACTAAAAAAATAGACATGGTCATAACCTTCACTTAACACTGCTGAACTAAAAATAGACAAGAAATATGGAAACCTGTCATAAATAAGATTATTTGTTAGAAGTGAAGATGGTTAAAATACATAAACACAAATCCATGCTGCAAAAATGTGTCATACAATTCTAGTCTTTTTTTTACCACATAATCTCACTAAATGTGTACATAGAGGGTATTCAATGTTTAGAATGCCGAATTTTACATGACTTGAGTGGGACAGTATTTTTTTATCATAATATTAATTTCACTAGCGCAAAATGTGAGTGTAAATTTAATTTAAAAATTTGTCTTACAAGTTACAAGTGAAATTAATTTGATATTCAGCTACAATTCAATTACTGAGTTTTCTGTTTATTATATTTTCTTTAATTTAAAATTTAGAGTGTGTCCCCTACCTTGCGGTGTTGGTTTGTTTTTGTGGATGATTGGGAACTCCCTCGTGAGATCAAAGTCATCTTTTTCTCGGGAGAGCCAGCGATCGCACCGAACAATAAACACCTCGCTGGTGTCCAGGTCCTGTAGTTTGAGTTCCTCCAGGTGCCATGCCTTCCACGTGTGAAGGTCCTCTCGACTCACACGAATCTTATACAAGTCACCTATATCACCCACATTGATCTACAGTGAAATAAAAAATTATAAATTCTTATTATAAACTAAATCCTTTCAATAATTCAGCAAGATTCTGTAATATCTTGATTGCCAACTCATTATTGTTTAAAAAAATTGTCTTTGAATATATATTATATATATACAGTTAATTTTCGATAAACTGCCACCTTTTGTAATTCAGAAATCATGGCGGTATAACGAATTTGGCGATGAATAGTACATATATATAAAACTAGAAAAGAAACTCGTTGCGAGCAACGAGAGGTCTTCCGTCCAATTCAGAAAAAAAAACCCAAGTAAAATCAAACTGAAAAAGTGATTTTAAAAATTGGAAACACGGGGGATCGAACCCGGGTCGTCAGCATGAAAATCCATTGCGGTACCCATTACGCCTTTGCGAACCCGCTTCAAATTAACATTCGAAGTTCGCGAGATTGTTTTTTTTTATTCCAACATACATTACATTTTTTTTAAATTCAGTTTGGAATTATAAAATGAGAGCTAGCTTGCCAAACTTTTATCAAGATGATTACATCAGAATTTGTTTCTTGAGTTTTAACAGTAATTTTTAGGATAGATATTCTATTAGTGATGAACAGATGATACTGTTTTCTTTCCTTTTTTCGATATGAATTCAACTTTTTATTCCATGGAACTCCATATACAGGCTTGCCAATGTTATATATTTCTGCACTATTGTCTCCATTTGTCTACTAATTAAGTCGGGTCACTATACATTATTTCGTGCCAAACGGCACAAGTAGTTCTTAACGCTATCCTTTGAAATGTTTGATCTATTGAATGGATGTGATACACTGTAGTTTCAATGAAAATTAGAAATGTATCTTCTTATAACCGGAATTTTGAGCGTTAGAATGTATATTTATCACATTGTTCAAATAAAATATCGTATACGGCCAAGTAACACTAAAGCAGTGAATTCAGTAAGATTTTCCACAAATTTTGTATACTGTTTACCCCCAAAGGTTGAGATAAGTTACACGTTCATGAAAGGACTCGAATGTTTCACTGAAAAAAAAATCACTCGCCCTCCGACGGTGAAGGAATCTGATACTATCTATGTTCAATAACTTGCATTTATTACAAGAATATTTATATTACCTTTAATAAACAATCTTTAAAATAAATGTTTTTCTTATTTATGTCTTTTCTCTTCATTCAATATGTCACAAGCCAGCGTGGAAAAATAAACAGAAGTCAAGTAATACTTCAGAAACATAGTGAATATTAAGTAAGGCAAGTTTCTTGAAAAGCTATTAGTTATAAAACTGGCTTAGGATAAGTTTTCCCTGGTACAAAACAAAAGATTGTAGTCATCATATTTCCACTTGTAGTCATGTTGCATTCTACTTTGAGATGCAGACAAAAACAATTTCAATAGACGTTTGAGGAAACCTCATATTAAAACTATACTCAATGCAACGTAATTGCGATGTAGCAATCTAAACAATCCTTTACATTTCATAGATCTTTTTAGTAGAAGTTTCGTTCATCTAAACGCTCAGCTGACCTTCTAGAACCCGACTTGCTTAATGGCGGAGTTTACGGAGACCGCCGCCATCTTGGACACACTTCAGATTTTTAAATGCGAGTATCTAGTGTGTGGATTGATCAATTCTAAAATAAATTGTATATTAGGCTTTTCCAGTAGAGTCTTCATTACCATTTATTACATCAAACAAAAATATTGAAAAACAAAAAAGTTGAAAAAGTGCAAATTTTGAATTCACTTCCTGTAGCGACCGGAAGTACTGACGACGCAAACGAAGGCAAAATTGCACATCTATAACTGATGATCTATCATCTCTAACAAGTCTCCAGTTAATATCTTGAGCGGTTTTCGAGAACATTCGAAGACAAAATTGCATTTTAAAATCAGGAAATTGCCCATAACTTGGCACTAGTTGGGAATTTTCCAACAAACGGAATTTTATATAAAATTCATATAATGACCTATAATTCCTGAAATTTTCAATGAAATCCCCTGAATAGTTTACGAGAAATCGCCTGCACAAAATTTGGTCAGAAGAAAAAAGAATAATAATAATAACTAGAAACGATCTCGTTGCGAGCAACGAGAGGTCTTCCGTCCGATTCTGAAATAAAAAAACGAAAAATCTAGTTGAAAAAGTCATAAAAAAATGTCAGTCACACGGGGGATCGAACCCGGGTCGCCCGCGTGAAAATCCAACGCGCTAACCATTACTCCATCTGGAACACCGCTTCAAATTTTTAAATGCGAATTTCTCGAGATTGGCTTTTTCAATTCTAAAACAAATTACACATTTCGCATTCATTTAAGAGTCTCTATTAACCCAATTAAAATGAAAGAAAAATAATGAAAAACGAAAAAGTTGAAAAATTTGCTTTCTTTAAATCGCTTCCGGTAGCGACCGGAAGTACTGACGACACACGAAAAGGACATTCCGCATATCTAGAAGTCATGCCCTATGTTCTCCAAGAAGTCTCCAGTTCATATCTTTAGTAGTTCGTTAGATCTCGAACTGACAAAATTTCATTTCAAAATCAGGAAAATGGCCATAACTTGGCACCGAAAGGGAGTTGTTCCAAAATTCTTCCAAATGTAACAATGGCATATAAGAGCGCATCATCCCTGAAAGTTTGATGAAAAACCGATGAATAGTTCTCGAGATATCGCGTGCACAAAATTTGTCTAAAAAATAAGAATAATAATAATAAGAAACAGTAGAATCACTATAAGGTCTTCCGTGAAGACGGAAGACCTTAATTACAAATTGTCGCATAGGTTCACGTCAGAAAATGGCTGACGCAAAATAATTCCTGAATTTTCCTCTTTAACTCGAGCAATCCTGCATTAGACAGGTCTGATGTTTGTTGTGAGATGATAAACCACGTGTAAACTTTCTTAGTTCAGCGGAATCATGGACATTTTCGATAAGATTTAAGCTTCCAGTGACATATGTTACCCCAAAACATGTCAAGAACAGCAAAAATATGCAATTTTTGACGACTTCCGGTTTGACCGGAAGTGACGTCGCCGGACGTATTTTGACGACTCTATTAGATAATGCTTGACATTTTGAGTAACTTTGCTTCTTTGACGTATTACAAATTCTCAATACTTTTTGAGATATAAAGGAAAAACTTTCGGCTCCTTTTGGCCCTTTGTTATAGGGGCCAGCCCCTTATCGTTAATATTTTTCAAAAGATCGTGACATTCTCTACAACTTTTGTTCTATATGTCTTTACAAATTGTTAACATGTAAAAAGATATTGCAGAAAAGGTGTCAAAAATTTCTAAATCCTCAACAGGACATTTTTCGAGCCAGGGCGAGCGCCGACGTGCGGCACTTCCGGAGAAAAAGAGTGGTGTGTGACAAAAGAGCATATGTTGCTCTATCATCGCTGAAAATCTCAGGTTTCTGTCTTAAGGCATTTTCGAAAAAAATGATGGACAATGAGACCCCCTGAAAATCACTAAATCGCTAAAATCTCAAAACCGGAAGTGACGTCATAAAAACAAAAAAATTACTTTCACCTTTGTTTGATGTTCTATCAGTCCTGAAAGTTTCATGAAAATCTATCCAGCCGTTTTCGAGAAATCGCGTGCACAAAATCGGTAAGAAAAAAAAACAATAATAATAATAACTAGAGCAAAGCTCGTTGCAAAGCAACGAGTAGGTCTTCTGTCCTGTTTGACCGGAAGTAGCATTAATTTTTAACAAAAATGAGAAATAACGCCTAAAAATGGTTTGAATCCTTTAATGCTATGTTAATTAATGCAAAAAAAGCAATTTTTTGCTACTTCCGGTTTGACCGGAAGTGACGACAACGGACGAAAAAATTATCATTTTGCTTCTAGAGACGTTTGTTACCAAAAAACTTGTCAAGAACGGCAAAAATACGCGTTTTTCGACTACTTCCGGTTTGGCCGGAAGTGACGACGCCCGACGTTTTCTGACGACTTCAATAGATGAAGCTTGTCATTTTGAACAACTTTGCTTCTTTGACGTATTACAAATTCTCAATACGTTTTGAGATATAAAGAAAAAACTGTTGGCCCCTCTAGGCCCTTAAATTTAGGGGCCAGCCCTTTTTTCGAGATATCATTTGAAAGATCTTTAAATTCTGCACTTCTTTTGTTCTATACGTTTTCACAAAATATTTTCAGGTAAAAAGATATCGCAGAAAAGGTGTGAGAAATTTTGAAATTTGTGATAGGTCTATTTTCTGGCCATAGCGAGCGCCGACGAGCGTCACTTCCGGTAAATTTGATATATCTGATGCACCTCTCCAGACATAGCTCTACCTAGCCTCAAAGTTTGAAGTTTCTATCTAGAGCCGTTTTTCGGGAAAATTGTGGACAAAATGACCCTTAAAAATCAGAGAATCGACGATATCTCTGGACCGGAAGTGACGTCATCGAAACGGAAAAAAACGCATAAGGTTCAAGTGATGTTCCATACGTCCTGAAAGTTTCATAAGATTTTGTTGAGCCGTTTTCGAGAAATCGCGTGCACAAAATCGGTAAGAAAAAAAAAA
>PRKT01000182.1:94857-113122 GCA_003671525.1 Saccostrea glomerata
GAAAGATCTTTAAATTCTGCACTTCTTTTGTTCTATACGTTTTCACAAAATATTTTCAGGTAAAAAGATATCGAAGAAAAGGTGTGAGAAATTTTGAAATTTGTGATAGGTCTATTTTCGGGCCATAGCGAGCGCCGACGAGCGCCACTTTCGGTAAATTTGATATACCTGATGCACCTCTCCAGACATAGCTCTACCTAGCCTCAAAGTTTGAAGTTTCTATCTAGAGCCGTTTTTCGGGAAAATTGTGGACAAAATGACCCTTAAAAATGAGAAAATCGACGATATCTCTAGACCGGAAGTGACGTCATCGAAACGGAAAAAAACGCATAAGGTTCAAGTGATGTTCCATACGTCCTGAAAGTTTCATAAGATTTTGTTGAGCCGTTTTCGAGAAATCGCGTGCACAAAATCGGTAAGAAAAAAAAAAATAATAATAAAAGTGAAAAAGAAACCGAAGAAAAACAATAAGGTCTTCCGCTGAAGACGGAAGACCTTAATAATAAAAGTGAAAAAGAAACCTAAGAAAAACAATAAGGTCTTCCGCTGAAGACGGAAGACCTTAACTACAGTAAAGCTCGTTGCAAAGCAACGAGTAGGTCTTCCGTCCTGTTTGACCGGAAGTAGTTTTCATTTTTAACGAATATGAGAAATAACCCCCCAAAATTGGTTGAATCCTCAAAATCTATGTTAATTAATGCAGAAATAAGCCATTTTTTGCTACTTCCGGTTTGACCGGAAGTGAAGACGACGGACGGAAATTTTATTTTTATGTTCCTAGTGACATAAGATACCCAAAATTTGTCAAGAATGACCAAAATACGCGTTTTCCGACTACTTCCGGTTTGGCCGGAAGTGACGTCGTCGGACGTATTTTGACGACGCCCGTAGATTAAGCTTGAAATTTTGAACAACTTTGCTTCTTTGATGTATTACAAATTCTCAATACTTTTTGAGATATAAAGGAAAAACTTATGGCCCCTCCAGTCCCTTAATTTTAGGGGCCAGCCCTTTTTTGGAGATATCATTTGAAAGATCTTGGAATTCTACACTTCTTTTGTTCTATATGTTATGACAAAATATTTCAAAGTAAAAAGATATCACAGAAAAGGTTGTAAAAAATTTGAAATTCGCGATAGGACAATTTTCGGGCCATAGCGAGCGCCGAGGCGCGGCACTTCAGATAAAAATGAAATTCATTTTGCACATCTATAGACTTAGGACTATCATACCTGAAATTTTCACGTTTCTATCTTAAGCCAGTTTTTAGAACGTTCGCGGACAACCTGACCCTTCAAAAATCATAAAATCGAAAATATTTCCGGACCGGAAGTGACGTCATCAAAACGGAAAAAAATGAATCAAGTTCAAGTAATGTTACATGAGTCCTGAAAGTTTCATGGAAATCCATCGAGCCGTTTTTCGAGAAATCGCGTGCACAAAATCGGTAAGAAAAAAAAGAATAATAATAGGTAAGAAAAAAAGTGAAAAAGAAACCGAAGAATAACAAGAAGGTCTTCCGCTGAAGACGGAAGACCTTAATAATAATAATAATAAGAAACAATAGAATCACTATAAGGTCTTCCGTGAAGACGGAAGACCTTAATTAAACATATTCCTAAATTTGAGAATACTTGGAAGTAATTTTTTATGTACAGTTTAGCTAAAACAAAATGTGCAATAAAGACAAGAAGGTATATGTGTATGCATGTAAATCTGCAGTCTGATATTGAAAAAAAAAATTTGCTGAGTCGATCATCGTAAGATATTGCCGATAGTACGTAAAATGAATTCTTGAATAAATTCATTGTTAATGGCATCATTGTTAATGAAACGTCCAGAATTCATACCATAAAATTATTTTAAAGCAATTTTTGTATTGTTTAAAGCAGAGATCATTAAAATAATATCTTTATTGGCATGCTTTAACAACTACAGCTTTCAAGGCAAAGCCGTGACTAAATGATTTTTATTTAATAGAAAACAATTTTTTTATATAACAGTTCTTGTTAAATTATTGTTAATTTAAATCTTATCTAATTATTCAATTGCATGTACCTTGTCTGGCTTGGCATGCTAAACAACAGGGATAGCGTCAACCAATTAGCCGCGCTTCACTGACAACATGCACCTGTGGCAGGATATCGAGATAATTGACACTTAAAAATGGATGTTTGTTGTAAAAAAAAGGGTGGCGGATGGCGGTATGCGAATTTGGCGTTATAAAGAGAATTTTATACAGTAGGAAAAACGTTCTTGGGATTGGGAAATCATTGCGGTATTGCAAAAATGGCGATAAATCGAATGGCGATAATTCAAGAATTGACTGTAAATATTAATATATTTGCAAAAAAGGGGGGGGACCAAGCCCCATAGCCCCCACCCCCACCCCTGTTCTGACACCGTCTGCCTATGACATTCAAAACCCAACGAATACCGATCATTACCTCTGTGATACAGATTGTGTTTACACTAAATGTTTATTAATGAAGCCCCTTACAGTGAAGCTGTCAATGTTCCCAGGTTCAAACAGTTTGTCCCCAGGGCTGGGGGCAGTCAGGGTGATATCCTCACTTCTCCCGTTCTCCCCATACACTGCCAGGTCCACCTTACCCCCACCAGCGGGGGACGAGTCCTCACTGGTCCTCACCGATAAACTGAACTCTCCTCCTGCGAGTAGAACAGGGCAAAATATATATAAAGACTAAAAATATGTCTATAGGGCATGAATACCCTGCCCAGAGTTCATTTGTAATTCATACGAAAAATTTGCTTTAGTGTATAAAGCTTGATGAACGTATTTTGCATTTTTTCTGTAAAATTGAATTAAATTGTTTTAAAAAACCCTTTTAAAATCAGATCTTATTTGCCAATTAAATCTCTCTAGACAATAGAGGTATCCTCTGATGTGGAAATTATTTCTTAAATAATTTTGATCTCAGAAGACAAACTTACTGGATTTAGTAGCTTTCTCTGTGAACCAGCCTGGAGTTAACTCCACCTCACATTTACCATCTCCCTCTGTCTCGGACAACCACCTACAAATATAACACACACATTAGTAGACACCTAAACCTTTATTGATCAAAGTAAATCTACCTGTCTATGCCTGCCTACCTGTCACAGGTAAATCTGTAGTCCTTGTCCGGCTTCTCTTCTGACCTTATGATGACCTTGTCCAGAAACCAGGACGGGTCCGAGCCTTTCTTGTCGTGACCAATCACAATTCGGTCCACTTCATCCAGGGACACCGCCTCCAACTCAAAGATGTCATGCTGAAATACAGTAAAGTACACTCCTTATATAAACACAGAATGATTAACATCTGCTATATCATAAGTAAAACAGGCAATCTATTGAGTAACAAAATCTACAGAATAAGTGAATATTGACATCTCCCAAAGAATCTGGGGGGATTAGGCGAGTCATGTGCCTATGCAAGGGCAGGTAAAATATCAATTAAAAAATTCTAACAAATTCTACTTTTTGTTAAATATGGGTGTTATTTATAACCATATACATACAATAAAGATAAAACCTGAATCAAATGACTTAGAAATTGATTGTAATTAATCCACCAAAATGGTAACACGCTTTAAAAACCGTAAAAATGATAAAAATTGAATGTTAAAACTGTGTTTTTTATATAGAGTGGGTCTTCGTACCATTTTTTTGTAAACAAAAATTGAAAGGGTATGGGAGGATGTATCTCTCACCATTTTCAAAAAAATGGTACGAAGACCCACTCTATATAAAAAAGTTAATTTACCTACTTAAATTTTGGAACCTATGCTTAAAAATCTAAGTCCAATTGAGTGTTTGCTATACATATAGAACCGTTTGTTATTTAAAGGAATATGTATGTGTGACGGAGTGGCTCAGTCGTCAAGGCGGCGGTTATAAAGCATAGAGGTTTTGTCGCGAGTGTTCGAATCACGCTATCATATTTTTTAAAGTTCAGGTTGTAATTTAGATAAAAAATATTTTTTTTCACTAAATAAAAACAATTAAATAAAATAATGAATTTATTAACAGTCAATAAATATATATTTCCTATATTAAACAAGTTTTCAAGATATATAACATTTTAATGCATTCAGTACGAGACTACAATACACGAATGATATGTAAACAATCATGGGTAGACCAGCACGATATGGCTGTTCTGTTTGCAAAAGACAATTAAAAGGAAAGGTAAAGCGACCCATCACCCAATCCCTGAGAACAATTTTGACAGAACACGGATATCAGCTAGATGAAAACGGTCAAATATGTACCAAATGCAGAGTAAATGTAAAGTCTACAGTACAGTGTGCGTCTAAAGATAACTCTACAAGTAGATCTAATATATCACTTCCTTTTGTGTCAGCAGGAAAATCGCATAACAAATGCGTATTTTGTAATGAAAGAAAGGGTATTGTGGTAGTACCAAGTGAGGCAAGGACAGACGCTTTCGTACATTTCCAACTACTTATACCAGTTGGATGCAAATGCTGTAGAAAGCATTTAACTGGGAAACAATTAAATCAAAATGTAAATGTTGACGTTACAAAATATAAGAGACAACATTCAGTTTTATCATCAAGAGAATTAAATGATTTACTGGAACGAGTACGCTTCAAAGCTCTGAAGTCATATGATAGTAGTAGTATTAGTTTCGATAAACTTTCTGATAATGATGATTATATCTCATTATTAGGCATTTCCAAAGCGAATTTCGATGACTTGGTTGCAAATGTAACATCTTTAAGAAATACGAAAATTCGAACAATAAGAAATGCAGTTGGCGTTCTTCTATTCAAATTAAAATCTGGCTTGTCTAATGGATTGTTGGCCACTCTCTGTGGATTTCGATGTAGGAGACAAGTTGCAGAAATCATTACAAGTGCCAGATTAGCACTCGTTAAAGATTTTGTGCCCCATAACCTTGGTTTTGACCATATAACCAGAGAAAGTATAATAGAAAATCACACTACAGATATTTCAAAACAACTTTTCTCGGATCCTATTTCAAACACTGTCATCTTAGTGCTAGATGGCACTTATGTATATATACAAAAAAGTGCGTCGTACAAGTTCCAACGACTGTCCTATTCTGTTCACAAAGGGAGACCTTTGGTAAAACCGTTCCTTATAACAACAACCAGCGGTTACATTGTGGAGGTCTTTGGACCCTATTTAGCAAATGGTCGAAACAATGACGCTTCCATATTAAAGACTGCGATGAAAACAAATAAAGGCAAAATAATGGATTTCCTTACCGAAAACGATGTGCTTGTTGTAGATAGGGGATTCCGCGATTCGATAGATTTTCTTAATGAATGCGGATTCAAAACACAGATGCCAGTCTTTCTACCCAAATCTTGCAAACAACACATCACAATCGAAGCAAATACATCAAGAATGGTGACGAAAATTCTATGGGTTGTTGAGGCTGCCAATGGCAGACTTAAAAAATGGCGATTTTTGGATAATGTTGTCAGCAACTCAAACATTCCTTCAATTGGTGACTTTGTAAGAATCGTGTGTTCTTTAATTAACAAATACAGACCACCTTTGAAAACAAATGACGAAAATGATATTAATAATGGTTTTAAAATGTTAATGATGGCAAAGAACAATGAAAATGTCTTGAAAGATCTTGTTACTAAGAATTCCTTTTACAAATACCGGACAAATTCAAAACTCTGGAAAAGTATCGACGCTCGTGATGCTGTGATCAACTTCCCAGATCTCTCCGAGGAAGATGTTAGACAGCTGACTTTTGGAACATATCAAATTCGGCAAGCGAATTCTTACATAAGAGAACATATTGACGAAACTGGCCAATACACAATTGATGTGTCAAATGTAGAATCCGACTTGATTCACTGCCGAATACAGTCCAGGCACACTAGCAGCACTCTCTATAATCTTTGGATTAGGTTCACTACATCAGCTGTGACATCTTGGTACTGTCAGTGCAAGAGTGGTGCAAGAACATTAGGGTGTTGCGCACACATCTGCAGTGTAATCTGGTATTTGGGTTTTTATCGTCACCAGTGCAATAAAATCGAGAAGGAAAGATACATATCAAGTGTCGACGATACTGGACAATACCAGACGGACAATGATGAGGATTCAGAATAAAAAGCAAAGCATGCTGTACTTCTTGACTTTTGTATATATTTTCATAAATAAAATGTATGTATAGATTATGTATGAAGAATCATGGATAACTTAACTTTTTTTATTAGGACCAACAACAGTTCTAAAGGTATCATTAAATAATAATTAACTATAAACATATCTGTAACAATTACTAGTAACACTCAGTATGAAAAGCATCACATGTTAAAAGATACTCTAACGATAAATGCTAGGTTTAAAAATATTGATAGTGTCATTTGGACAGTGCTGTACAAAGTTTAAATGTTTGGGTAAATCGTACGACTATGAAATTTCCGATAAGCTCAAAGAGCGACAAAATCCGTGTGGGCATATGACTCGCCTAATCCCCCCAGATTCTTTGCAAGATTTGAATTTTTAATTGGACTACTGGAAGATTTGAATAATTCATAAGTCTTCTTGATTTTACAGTTTAACTTGTCTATTCTCAGACTGAATCTTGCTGATTTTTTATTGTTTCTTTTTATGTTGTTTAATGTCCCTCTCAAGAATTTTTCACTCATATGGAGATGCCACCACTTGTCAGAGGAGAGCTTCAAATTCCCTAAACTCAGCACTTACAGCCACTGAGCATTGAGGGATTATTTGTGTGCCAGCACCTATTGAAACACAAAACTAATGTTTATATGGTCTCATCCTAAGGACCAGTCTCCACCTCCAACAAACAGATTTGAAACCGCAACCTGCTTACTTTGGGACTCTAGAGCAGACACTCTTAACCATTGTGCTACGAGATTCAGAAGTAAAAATTTGTGCATTGGTAGTTTACATTGATTTATCATAATATATAAATCTAATGATTACAAGGTGCAATATACCTGTATCTGTGATGTTTTTTTTTTTAGTTTGTATTGGGTAAACAGAAAATATCAATTACTTTTTGTTTAGGAAGATAAACAGTCTTTATAAGTATGTATACTCACTGCCCCTTTCTGAAATGGGTCATTAGATGTTTTGGACTTGAACAGTTTGCGTTTGCCTGTGTCACCACGCGTCCCATAAATACAGATAAAGACGCCGGCGGTGGTGCTGGCTGCCTCCTCCGACCCTGTGTACACCTCCACTGTGTATGTCACCACTACAAAGAAACAGAGAAGTGATGAATCTGTCTAATTTTAAATGACAATGTATTCAACTGTGTATATCACTACTGTAACAAAGAAGCCACCATCTGATGAATCTGTCTAATTTTAAATGACAATGTATTCAACTGTGTATATCACTACTGTAACAAAGAAGCCACCATCTGATGAATCTGTCTAATTTTAAATGACAATGTATTCAACTGTGTATATCACTACTGTAACAAAGAAGCCACCATCTGATGAATCTGTCTAATTTTAAATGACAATGTATTCAACTGTGTATATCACTACTGTAACAAAGAAGCCACCATCTGATGAATCTGTCTAATTTTAAATGACAATGTATTCAACTGTGTATATCACTACTGTAACAAAGAAGCCACCATCTGATGAATCTGTCTAATTTTAAATGACAATGTATTCAACTGTGTATATCACTACTGTAACAAAGAAGCCACCATCTGATGAATCTGTCAAAAACTAATTCATCAATGACAACATATTCTTATTTGTGTGGTTTTCCTTGGTAACACAAATTTAGATGCACATATTTTGAATAACATAACTTGTTCTACATTTAAATAAAGTGTTCAGAAAGTGATGGACAATTTTGAATTGAAAACTGAATCCTATTGATAAGACTATCACAGTCAAAATGTTCTCATTTCATGTCAAATCCAGAGTTATTTCCCTTTTTAGAGACTTTTTTTGGTAACAAAACTTACATGCACTAACAATTAAATCATAAAATTGAAATACATATACACAAGTTTCTAACAAACACACTTATAATGAAATGGCACTTACAGCAAAGTGACCTTCAATCTCATTGACTTTTAAAATATATGAATAATGAAGAGATATAATGATTATAGATTTGTCTTTCATTCTAGGCTTATTCTATAGTAATTCATGAAAATTAAATATCAACGTATAATTCCACAGAGTTAAGTAAAGAGAACAGAAATGTTCTCAACATGTGAGTACCATTTTATTAAAGACCTATAAAAAAAATCATCTTACCTGGTAAAACTTTTCCAATCTGAGAGATAGCGAATTCTCTCCACACGTCACCGTCGTCATGGGAACGAGACAGCCACCTATTGACCTCAATGTTGAACTCATCGCCGTTAGAGCAGTCCTGAAGCTTCAGCTGTTTAATCAATGGGAGATTGTTGTATTAGGTATTCATGGTAAAATAATAATGATTAATCTACATCATGAAACAATATGAGATTTCTGAGAATCTAAACAAAGGAAATTGTATTCTAACCCTTTCTAAAAACCATCCACTCCCAGGGTAGGCTTCATTGTGTCCAATCCGGATTTTGTATACCTCCCCTGCACCACTGCCAAATGACATCTACAATAAACAAAATCATGAGCAGAATACCAAGATATACGAGGGTTGTCCCGTAAAATCGTGGACAAGTTGTCTAGTGTAAAAAATAAACATCACTGCATTCTGAAATTTTCACTATTATTTAGTACATATTTTAATAATCTACACAGCAAATTTCAGATAAATATATGCATAAATAAACAAATTATGTGATTTTATGCCATGTATTGTATCACCTTACGGCGCATGGATTATAACGTCAAAGTGTCTAAAACAGCGTCACGTTTTATCTTTGCTGAAAATGAAGTTGGATGAGTCCGACTTAAATTTAGGAATTTCATTGATACACATTCTTTAGTCTCCATAAACATCCGAAGAACCAATTGGCACCCTCATGCGATCTTCTGAAGATTTATCAGTAAATTACGGACAATATTCTCACCATCATTCAACTAATAGAACATCTCTACTGTCACAGCGTCTTTTGCTATTAAATTAGGAGTTTGTCCGTATGTTTTGTACTCCCCAGGGACTCGATCAAAAAAGAATTTGCTATGAAAACTCCTATTTCATTTGTAAACTTCATATATGGTGATATTTTTATAATCTTCTTTCTTCTATGGTCATTTTAAGTCTCTAAAGGTGTCATTACAACATCGAATTAAAACAGAACTGCTCTTCGGTGCGCCGTAACGTCATAAAACGTCGCCATTTTTCGTGTGTTGTGTTTACCACTTTCCCATTTCGAATGCTCGAGAAACTGCCAAAAATTAACCAAATGCCTTAAAATTTTTACAAAAATAACAAAATTGATTGTTGAATTGAATTAGGATAATTTTAATCCAAATTTTATGTATTTAAAACTTTTATTTTGAATTTAGACTGTGTATTCTTTAATAAAATCTTGATTTTTTGTCCGTGCGCCGTAGGACAATACCCTGTGCACATTCAAGCATAATAAAATCTTTATTTTTGCCTATATTTATCCAAAAAATAATCATGCACTGAAATATGATGAACAAACATTTACTGAAATTTTCAGCATAGTGCGCCCATTACTTTTCGAGAAAAATGCTTTGTCCACGATTTTACGGGACAACCCTCGTACATGTAAAGGGCAGATAAAAATGATTTTAAAATGTCATGCTATCAATGATAGAAGTACTTGAAATGACACTTTAAAAATGTTCACTACATGTTTTTTCAAATCATGCAGACTTTGAAACATATAATTTGATGCTCTAAATGTGCGTCATGATTACTTGACATTTTTTCTCTCTTTTTAAAGCATTTTCAAATAAAGATTTTGTGAGTAAGTTCATAAAATAATTTTTTTTAATTAAACTTAACCAAAATGACTTTGGTTTAAAAACCATGAATTTAATGCTTTTTCTGCGAGTGACCTTGAAGTTGCCAAAAGGATCTTATATCTAAGTTAAGACATACTATTTGCTCATAAATAATTTTTTTTCAACGTCCAACAGAAATTTTATACTTTTTCTATCAGTGACCTTGAACTTGCTAGCGTGACTATGGGTCAAGGTCATGACACATCTTCAAAATACAATATGAACCATGAATATGAAGCATGAATTAACCTCCAATATTTTAACATATTTTCTGCCAGTGACCTTGAAATTGCCAGAATGATTTTGGGATAAGGTCATGACACCCTCTCTGGTCATACAAAGATCTTCATTCAAAGTATGTGCAAAGCCTTCCAATGATTTTCAATCACAAAGTTATTGTCCAGACAGACAGACAAACAAGGTGATTCCTACATACCCTCTTTCTGGTTGAATACTTTGTAGGGAGCATAATTAGTACCTTAATTATGTCTGTCGTTCCAGCCCTGAAGAATCCATCTTTTCCATTCCCAAGCTTCAGTGGTCCGGCACTCCCATTGGTTCCATAGGCATACAAGAACACCATGTTACTGGTCGCCATGGATTCCTCCTTGCCAGTGGTGATCCAAATCTTCCAGTCTCCCTCTGAAGAAAAACATTCAGCTGTGATTCCATTTCACTAATAATACAGATATATATATACTGAGACATACACACAGTCACCTGTCCGAGATCGTGAAACTTACACTTTTATTATATGTTATTCCGACTTCAGAATGGCTATTTTTAGCCTTCTCTTGAGGCCATTCTGATTTCAGTCTATAGCTTATATTTGTCAGGATGTCTATTCTAACCTACCCTTGAGGTTATTTTTATCTTACCTTTGATGGTGTTTTGATTTCAGGGTGTCTATTTTTAGCCTACCTTTGATGGTGTTTTCTTCATCCTCTTCTATAATGGTGTCTACCTGGACAGGTAAAACCTCTAAAAATAGACATAACTCTATTTCAAATGACTAAAATAGACATAACTCTTATTTCAAATGACTAAAATAGACATAACTCTTTTTCAAATCACTAAAATAGACATAACTCTATTTCAAATTACTAAAATAGACATAACTCTTATTTCAAATTACTAAAATAGACATAACTCTAACTCAAATTACTGAAATAGACATAACTCTATTTCAAATTACTAAAATAGACATAACTCTTTTTCAAATTACAAAAACAAATGTTTCAAATGTCAAATTACTAAAAATCAACAAACTCTTTATGTCTTATATTTCAAACCTATGAGAAATGTTATTGAAAAGGATATGCCAAATCTTCAGTTAGTTTCATTTTATTCTTACACTTCTTCTTTTATGAATAATTATAAAAAGAATTTGTTTTCATTTCACATTTTGAACTTCTTCCTTTAAGAAATAAAAGGTGTAGTTTTTCTTTTCTTAATTAATTTGCATTTTATAAATAGGTACTATAAGTTTGATTCCATGCTGAACAATACATTCTAGAAATATTATAATTATTAAAAAATATCTATTCCTAATTACTACCTCATATTTTTAAACAATAAAAACATATTAAATATTAAAATTTTGTCTCAATGTTCAAGTCTTCAGAAATTTTATCCTACTACATGTATAGCAAAATAAAAATAAAAGATAACCTACTTCCAACAACATATTTCCAACAAAAAACCTTAGAACAAAAACATCAAAATAACCAAGACAAAATCAATGTCATACACTTTAAAGCAGATACCAGATACCACCACCAGTTGCCATGACAACATGTACACAACATTCATGTTTGGCACGCAGCTATCGTGCTCCACCAGAAAGTGGAGGGAAAAATCACAACAATTGCTAAACAAAAACCACCATACACTGCTAATACTTTATATAATATACTTACTTTAGCTAGTATGCACTTGGTTATAAATGGTTTACATTCAAAAGCCTGGGAATTAAGCTTTATTTACAATATATTCAATGTCCTGCAAAGGCATTTTTATATGTGATTTCAAAGCACCTCAGAAGTTTTTGAATTTCAGTATATGTTATAAGTACAAAAAGACTGCATTGCCATAAAAATCACAGAAAGTTTAACTTTTGGTGTGTCCTGTTCAACATATGACTGTGTTGGTTAACTATCGATGGTTAAATTAGATACTGTCTCCAGTAACTCTGTTCTGTGAATGGATGGCCATATTATATAATTATGTGACAAGATGGTGAAGGCACTTTATCAATACATTTTGATTCCAATCTTGCAGGAGTCTTATGCAGGATTTTGTTAAATTTTCCAGCAACACAAGTTAGATCTCACAAGTGAGGGTTAATAATATGAACATGTACATGTTGGTTGTACCTGGTGAATCGTATAATGCTGAGGGTTAGTTGTTAAAAGTCTTACCCTTGATATCAGAATATCTAATGAAGGGGGCAGGTTCTGGTAAAATGGATAAAACACACATCAGATCAAGATTGTCCACATTTATTATCAAATCACGTAATACAGAGGATTCGTTGTCTAATGGAGGTCAAATTGACAATTCATTCTCCACAACAAACTAGCATGAAAGGCGGGGGAAATGTACAAATAATTGAATATCACTGGGAACACAAAACTGATTGTTATCGACAGAAAAGTTTAATTTAAAACAAATTTAAGCAGCTAAAAAAAATAAAGACAACTGGTTTAAATCAATTATTTTCAATAAAAAAATAAAGAAAGATCTTTATTATTACATGTATATTAAAAAACCATTGATCACTTATACAGTTAATATATTGTTAAAATATTATATGGCACATTTAATATATATTTAAAGGCCCTAAGATACTTTAATGTTTTTGGCAAAATCTTCTTCCCAATCGTTATATATGAATATATATTTTGAGTATTATACACTACATAATGAAATATGGTACACACAGGTTATACAAAACATCATGCACTCAATGAGTATTGTTATAAATATAACATGCTTTCTCTGTCTTGTTTGTATTAACATAAAATTAAAATTCATCCATGTCATTTATATTAGTGAGTAATATACAATTTCATGCATGCAACACAATACTTAATTTTAATGTTAGGATTGTTACAATGTTATAAGTATGAACTGAAATCAAACAAGCAGGAATCCTGAGATGAAACAAACCCAATGTCTGAACACATGCCCTTATATTGAATTGTCTATCATTTTTTATTTTTATGAAAACTGTCAGGTAGCTTAGATGAGAAGTATTCTTGACAATATTTTACAATCCTTGGAGAAAAATTTATTGCTACTCTTTATTTTTCTTTTTTTTATAATAACAAGAATATCCTAATATTATTTACTTTCAAATAAATTCAAGGCAAATAAATTTCTCAAGAAAAATATAGTTTGGATTGTGTACAGTTATCTCCCTTTATCATTTGCATGCAATAAAAATAAACAAACTTCTGTTTTTTAGAGTAAATAGTATCTACTTTGTTCTGTTAATCAGAAGCCTCAACCTAGTATCTATTACAGACCTATGCTATCAGATTGTCTCCCCTTTCACCAGAAATAATATCACAGAACATTAACAAATCACAGGGTAAACCATAGCACCATATGATAATGTCTAAAGGCTATGGGAGGATAAGAGGGGGAAGCTCCCCCCACTGGCAAGGTTAAGGTTAGGAAGCCAGAGGTCAGGGGTCACCCATCACCTACCCTTGACAGCCAGGGTGCGCTCAATGTGCCGGTCTTCTTTATTCACATCTAGCCACCTGCAAAATATATAATATAGCTTGAAAACATCACATCTAGCAAATATATACATGTAATTCCATTACTTCAATGTAAAAATGTGAATAACTTCCAAATTTTATTTTTCATTCTAAGATTCTTAATATGTCACTTTAATGCAAATAGATTGTTTGAAAGCTAGGTATAAGCTTTCTATACTAATTTACAAAATTCATCTTCCAATCTAATTATTATCAGCACTTTACATTTAAAATGTTTTCATGAACCAGTGTTTACTATTTGTGCTGCCTGATGGCCCTGATCTCTTACTCGTGGTATACACTGTACGTTTTATTAACCACTGTTTACTTTTTAAAAGTGTTGTGTGTTAGTAATGGGTGACTCATTCTTACTTTTCACACGGGAAGATGTATTCCTCTTTTGATTCCTCACTTTCCCTTACTGTGATTCGATCTAAGAACCAGCCCTGGTCACTTCCTGTCCCATCGTGTCCCACAATGCACTTCTCCAGCTTCCCTAGTGACACAGCCTCAATCTCAAAAATGTCAACCTGTATAAAAGGTTAATCATTAATAAAGTGGATATTGTCAAAATTCAAAATACCAACAAGAAAAATGTACATAAGAGAAATCTGCCATTATTTAGAGAAGCCTAGAGATTTAAATCCACTGGGTATTACTGATGCACTGGTATTTAGTTTAAAAGAATGTACTAGCCTGGTCCCCTGTCTCATCCCTGCCAAGGCAGGAGAGCCAGGTGGATCACATTCTATGCTTTCTTTTGATTGGTCAGAAAAATGCGCGCTAAATCGTGGGTTTTTTAGCCGTTGCCGTTAACCATGGATATAAATATCGATGTAACAATGACACATTACGTCGTCGACGTAGAAAAATACGACGTCACAATGAACGTCTTCGCCGGAAGCACAGCCATTTTCGACGTCACAATTGGCTAAGATTCAGGGCAGATTCGCCCTGAATCCATTGTACTCCACCTGGCCCTAGTGACGCGAAGAATACGAAGCAAAACAGGGACAGGGAACCAGGCTAAGAATGTACCTGTCCACATCCTAAACTTATATTTATACCTGCCCACTCCTGAACATATAGTTATACCTGTCCATTCCTATAGTTATACCTGCCCACTCCAAAACTTATGGTTATACTCCTAAACTTATAGTTAACCAGCCCATTCCTAAACTTATAGTTATGCCTGCCCACTCCTAAACTTATAGTTATACCTGTCCACTCCTGAACTTATAGTTATACCTGCCCACTCCTAAACTTATAGTTATACCTGCCCACTCCTAAACTTATAGTTATACCTGCACACTCCTAAACTTATAGTAATACCTGCCCACTCCTGAATTCAGTTATATCTGCCCTCTCCTGAACTTAGCTATACCTGCCCACTCCTGAACTTGTTGTTGTTGTTTGAGTTAAGAAGGACTCTTTTCCCTGTGTCTCCCTTCTCTCCGTAAATATTCAGATAAACTTCAGCATTGGTTTCCGCTTCATCCACATCACCCGTGTGGACAAGGACATAGTACTTAAAAACTGAAAGCAGAGACACGTTCTAGTATAAACATTACCACAACCTTTGTTTTTAAATCCAGATTATTTAAATTAATGCTACAAAACATATTCCACTGAAGAAATCAACAAACACAAAATTAATATTGAATAAACTCGGATTACCTGGAGGAGTTTCCTCCCCTGGCCAGATGGCAGGAAGTTCCCTCATGATCTCCATATCCTCCTGTTCCCGTGACAACCAGCGATTAAACGTGAAGACAAAGGTCTGCTCAGTGACCACATTCGTTAGTCTAACCTCATTAACTTTCCAGGACGGCTTCTTTGATGAGGATTTTGGCAGTAGCTCTAGTCGAATCTTGTAGAACTTTCCAACTTTAAGGGTGGACTGAAAAGAAAACAAAGGAATATCACTGTATGTTAGTCAACAAATTTAAATATGTCAATTTTGGCCGGTAGCTGTTGCTATGGAAACCCACCCTGAATCCATCTTCGTTGTTAGGCTGGAAGATCTCTCTCCCTGGCGGCGCCTCTAACCTGATTCCTCCAGAACTACCGCTATCTCCGTACGCCACCAGCGCTACGTCAGCGTTCATCAGCTGCTCAATGGTGGACACATGGATGTTCCAGTCATCCTCTGTCAAAAAAGCAGGGAAGAAAAAGTAAACAGAAGTGTAAATATATAACAACTAGGTACAATATTAATGGATGTAACAGTTAATGCTGCAACTTGTGTCTTCAGGTTCATATTCCTTGTCTTAGGGTCAATAATTTATCCTAGGAACTCTTTTAGAGTTTTTTTTCTTTTAGGATTACTTTTTCTCTGAAGCTTAAATAAATACTTAATAGCTTTAAAGTTTAAACCAATGTTAAATGTAGCTTTACACTGTAGATTTACAATTTTCTTGAAAGTTCTCAATATTACCATCTTGCACAATCTATAATTTATGCTTCACAATTTAATGAGTTGATGGATTTAAGTTTTTACTTTTAGGAGAATGTTTATGCTGCACTCATTTACTCCAAAACAGTAAACAGGTCAGAAAAACAATTGGTATCAATGGTTTCTGTAACATTGAACTTGTCATCTTGTTTTGTTATACATCTTTTATTAGTTAAATTTTTAAAAGAGTGCAAGTCCTCTGTAATTTTCAAACTGAGATGGAACATATACATGTAATTAATTGTCAAAAATTATGCAACAAAGCAGTTATAATGAAAAGTGATCAAAAGCAATATGTTTACATAATAATTTTAAAAGATTCAAATCAAAGAAACATAGCACTGATACAGGCACATAGTAAAGCCTTTTCTCAAGTCAGACACAAACACAGGAGCACAATACAAAATATTACACTCAGTCTAATAAAGACAGAAATGCTAAAGGTTGGAGACTGATTTTTGAATTCAAGGTCACAAAGGGGTGTGTACAACTGAGAAACAAGGGATGGAGGAGGGAGAGTGAAGGGAAGCAGGCAGAGTGTTAGAGGTTTGTGTGACTTATTACCTCAAGATGTTACTAAAACAAAACAAAAATCTAACCTGTTATTACAACTTATTTCTGATTTATAAGCCTGACAAACTGACATAAACTCACATCCATCAAACTCAAAACTATTACGGGAAACTAAGGGAGATAAGCCTGGTAAGGAAAAACCCTCTAAAACATGTACACTTTAACCATTAGGGATGGTAGCTGAGGACTTCTTTCTTCTACATTTTTTTTTAAATAAAAGATTACCTAAATGAAGAGGAAGAAAAAACAATCTGCATTCAGATCATTTAAACCTGTCATCTTATCCTTGAAAATACAACAGTTACCCAAATTAAAGAAAATTTGTAAATGTTATAAATGCTTTTTTTTTCCTTTTTAAAAAAAATCAGCCTTTTAATGATGCCATAATGATAACTAAAGAAATCTAATGAAGCATCAAGGTGGATACATGATGTTTGGTCAGTGTAAATTAAAAGTGCTGAAATTTAATCCTATAACTGCAGCAATAAGAATATTGGGTAGACAATGTGATTTTAGTACCTATATATTTGGGAATGAAATCATAAACATGATAAATGTGCATCATTCTGTAAATATCGATGACTCTCAGGGTTATTTGATAACACTGGTTAGGTCATTTCAGCAGCAAAGCAGGGTGGGTTACTGAATACCCAATACTTACCCCCAACTCGATATTGAGCATCCTCGGTCAAAAACACTGCAAGGTCAGGAGATCAACATTAATGAGAAATGGGGGTGTCAGTAAAACGTGGATAATTAATCTGGAGGAACTAAACATGTTTAATTGAAGAATTTGACAATATTAAAGGGTTCAAGTTTCTGAGATTTCTGTCTCCAGCGTGATTTGGTACAGACCTGCGTGACCCGGTTTAATTGGCTGTGGCGTTGCTATCAGCGGAGATTCCGCTATAGCTGGCTCCGTTTCTTCTTCCTCTTCCTCAACCTCAGCAATGCTAGGCGTCTTCCTCGCTCCCCCTATCAATCAAGAGGATCGATCAAACATTAATTACTTTTATATGGTTTAAATGGCTGTAGATTTGTGTATATTTTATGCAGAAGCAAGGGAAGTAATGAAAGACTTTGCTAATTCTCAATGGCATTTTGGAGATAAATATCAATAGTGCATTAAAATTTCTTCTAATCCTCCACTTTTCCATAAAATTAGGATTGTACTCCATACAATGTGAAATTATAATGTTTATTTATTACAATGTGACAAAACATTACAGACTGCCAATATAAAGGGGTGAAAATTTAAGGAATTATTAATAATAAGTTAAATACTGTGTAAAGGGTTATTTATCTAATTAAACAAATACAAAGAATTTTGTCCCATTTTGAATTCATCCAGTTAAATTTTAATGAAAGGAATACCATTTTATTCAAATGTGCCTTGTTTAAGTTTGCCTAATTGTAACATGTGCAAACAAGAGGCCCAGGGGCCATATCGCTCACCTGAGCAATTGGCTAGGAAAAAACACAGATCAGATCAGAACTGAAAGTAAACTGGGGGGGGGGGGGGG
>PRKT01000182.1:114098-143698 GCA_003671525.1 Saccostrea glomerata
GGGGTCATGATTTGAACAAACTTGAATCCACACTACCTGAGGATGATTCCACATGAGTTTCATCTTTCCTGGCCCAGTGGTTCTTGAGAAGAAGATTTTTAAAGCTTTTTTCCTATATATTCCTATGTAAAACTTTGATCGGCCATTTTGGCCCCACCCTTCCCCCAGGAGTCATTATTTGAACAAACTTGAATCTACACTACCTGAGGATGATTCCAAATGAGTTTCATCTTTCCTGGCCCAGTGGTTCTTGAGAAGAAGATTTTTTAAAAATGCCATTAATTTTTCTCTAATTCATAATTATCTCCCCTTGGAAAGGGGCCTGGCCCTTCATTTGAACAAACTTGAATCCCCTTTACCCAAGGATACTTTGTACCAAGTTTGGTTGAAATTGGCCCAGTGGTTCTTGAGAAGAAGATGAAAATGTGAAAAGTTTGCGACGCCAACAACGACAACGACGACGACAACGACAGACAACAGACAAATTTTGATCAGAAAAGCTCACTTGAGCCTTCGGCTCAGGTGAGCTAAAAAGGGCAGAAATGTCCCTGTATACAGTACATGTATAATGTTCTCTTACATTCCACAACCTGTGGGTACAGGTGGACATTGTTGACCCCTGTGTCTACGGTCGGCCAGATTCTCCCATCAGGCTTCATTCCCAGATACAAGCCTCTCTGTGAAGCAGATTGCAAGCTCACATATCCCCCTGCTCGGCGTTTCTCCACAATAAAATGCGAGGCCTCATCTCGAATTCCCTTTAAATACAACCAATCATCAGTCAAATACAGTTGTGATCAAGCTTTTTAAAAGGAATAATTCAGGGTGTGCTGTTTTCCAAAAAGCAGACAATACAGTTTTGTGGATATATAATAATTTAAGACAGCCATCCTGTTCTAATTTAGTTTGGTAATCAGTTAATTTTGTGGCCTGACTCAAACAAGAAAAGATCAATGAAAATTGAAGTTCAAGAATAATGACAAAAGCACAGAATTAACTAGGTCATGTAGAATAGAGATTTTTTATTGTTATTCAACCTTTTCAATGTCCTTTAAGTCTCTTAAACTCCACTTTTCTTTTTTAATTTAAGTGTTTCTGAAATCAGTCACAATAAAGTCACTATAAAGACATACCTGACAATCAATCTTTCCGTCCTTCAGGCGAATGTACTTCCCAGGATGAGAAATACTTTCAAACATCCTGACCCCATTCTCTGTGACCTTGTGAACTCTGAACTGAGCCATTTTACTGGAGGGGGTACCTAGGGCAGTCATCGACAGATCGGAGTTGATATTGATAGCCTGATACAAGGAGGTGGAGAGAATCACCACGCCTCTGTGTCGGAACATACCCTACAATAAAATCATGATCATAAATTAACTCCATTCCTATATATGAGCTTTAATTAGTAATCATGACATGCTATAAAATTAACATACAAAAATTAAACAAAAATCATCTCAGTCTTTAACTTCTAATGAGAAATATTTCTTTAATTTGCTTTTGTAAATGATGTTTTTAATACATGAACATTTACAATTAAATTATATAGAACACATAAAGAGGCCTGCAAATGACCAGTTAGTAGAGTATTATCAAACAATAAAAACTTGACAACTCACCTTGCAGTAGACGTAGAACCTCCTGGTTTTCTCTTTGTCCAGTATTCCCCTGACGTCCTCTGGGTGCCCATCTTCACCAAAAGTCAGAAACTGTAGGGGGTTCTTCACCGACTCAAACATAATGGACCGGTCACCCTGGACCCTCAGTCTGAACTCACAGTACGGACCACTGCCCTTCTACAATCATGTCAATCAGTTATTAAAATACTCAAAACTAGTAAATAATCCTAACCACCACCCTTCTACCATGTCTATGATGTCAAACAGTTAACAATGTACTCAAAAAACGTTAAGATAGGCATATATTTTTGTTTTCTTCATTAAAAACACATGCTATTGCTCAGCAATTTTAGTTAAATATTTTAAAAAGTGTATGGATAATTCTCAGTGGTTGATGATGGATAAAAGCAGATGGCTTAATGTCCCAGGGTGAATTAGGAACTTAGAGAAACAGGGCTTTCAAAGGCTAGTAGGAATAGATTCAGTGTTTCAATGTTTACAGGAAGTAATTAAAGCATTGGTTTCTCACTTATCAAGCTTTTCACTTACATAAAACTATACATTATATATTATCTTCACTTATCACATCATTGTTACAGTAATTACAGTAGTCTTGACACATGTACTGATGTGACTTACATGCATGACCATTTTTCCGTTATCAATGGAGATGAAGGAGTTGGGGTCAGGGACACTGTTGAACATTCTGACCATGACCTTCCGCTGAACCACGTTAAACACAGCTATTTATAGACAAGAAAAAATAAACACAGCTATATATATATAAGACAAAAGTTATTGTCTCAAAGAAAAGTATTCACAATTACTCATTGTATTTTTAACTTCCCATGTTTAATATCAGATAAAAGTACCCACTATATCTTGCTTCTGATTAATATCTATAATTTACATGATCCAGTCATATATATCATTTTACAAGTTATACTGCTTTAATTATTAATGACTGTGTAAATATTTTCCCACTTGATTCTGAGAATAGTTACACAGTCCTTAGTCTGTTGGTCCCTACCTATCTTGAAAACTAATGAATGATTTATGAAATGTTTACGTTAAATTGAAATGGATTCACTACAGAATTCATAGATGTCATGACTTTAATTCCATCCTCTCTCCACAAACTGTAAATTAGCCCAGAGTATATAAACTGCCTACATTTGATTGAAAATACAGTAAATCATGCTTTATATGATGAAGGACCTGGGATGGATGATTTTGCATCATCATGAACGATGAATTAATTCATTATATCCATAGAGTTAACAATAAGTTTTAAAACCACAGGGACTGAAAAACACTTCAATGTAAATATCAAATCATTTTAAGTTTGTTTGCTATAAGCGTGTTTCACTGTACTTATATTTTTGCATACATTTTACTCATTAAACAAATGGTTATTGTCTCATTAAAAATTGAAATACCGATGTTAACAATAAAATTCCAGTTAACAATGTCTCATATGCATGTTGCGTGCAATCCGACACTCTAAAATAAAACATTGAAATTAACTTTATTGATCAACATTCACTTTCCAAGTTAAAATGTTGCAATTACACAAAATTTAACATTCCAGTCTGTTCCTAACTTGGGGTTAGTAGTCTCTCACAATTTGTTTTGAAAAGGCCTAAAAAAATTGCTGATTCGGCATTAAACAATATACAATCAATCAATCTTTTGAAAATGACTTTCAAAACTGAGTCACAAACATTATGTATGAAACAGAAGGAGAATTGCTCATGCAGTATTAGAGACTATACACAGTGAGTGTATAAAGATAGGACACTGGTACAGCCAATCCTAAACATGTCAAATGCAGGACCCGTAATATCTAAGGTGTATTATGATCATAGCACTAGCCATACTGCTAGGCTAGTCTAATATATTGAATGCACCATTTACATCAATATTAGCTATCTTTATATATCAGCATTCAGTGGCTGCTTTGGTCCATTCTCTCTCAGTACAAAGTATTACGTCCCTATTTACCCGGTATAGAGTTTATAAAGGATAGCTACCATGGAAATCCAGGTCGTTGCCGAGTGCGTCAATGGCCCCACTCTGTTTGATCCTTACAGCTTTGCCCGAGGCCAGGGAGTAAAGTTTGACCTGACAGTCCTTCTCAAATTTCCATTTCTCATATTCCCACTGCGAAGAAAGGAGGCTCAATTAGTGACAACACAAAAACTCCAGAGGTGTTCAGAGTGTTTATTTCAGATCAGTGTTAGTGTTAGTCAGTACATAGGATCACTCAGGGTTTTACATTCACAAGACATTACGCTACAGGGAATTTACTGTTAAACATGAAATAATACTCAGTAGTGAGGAAATTTAATATGAATGATCCTTTAGTTATCGAATTGAATCATTTTTCTGTAGTCACTGTGATCCTTTAGTGAAAGAAATGTGTATTGCCTTTAAATAATCATAGTGATGTAATATTGAGACCTAGGGTAATTATGAATGTGAGGACTTTCTGATGTTACAAGAAAACTCAGTGACAAGTGAGTGCACTTGTGATTGAGTACACTCGGGCAAGGCTCACATAATCGGAGTCCAGTGGACTGCAATTCTGAATCTATCAAGACATCAGGAAAATTCAAGTCAATGTTAACTTAATATTCAAGTTCAAATTCAAGTCAATATTAACTAAACTTAATATTCAAGTTCAAATTCAAGTCAATTTTAACTGGGAAATCAAATTAGTTGGGAAAACTACCAAGACATTAAAATTCCATGGTCTTACTTTATCAGAATAAGGAAACATGGGATAAATTTTGTAGAATTGGCAATGCGTTATTACAACATACAGGACAAAGAAAAAGAAAACATTAAATAAAAGTTTTCACAGAGATTTCTACCACACAAAAACATAAAATGTCTATAAAATCTGGAATAAATAAATAGTTTACATATTCTCTTAACTCACAAAATTCCCAGAGTACAGGGCAATAATATTCATCTTTAATGTTCAGGTATAAATTAAAATTATCATTATGCATTTGTTTGAATGAGATCAGTCTGAGAGATAAATTACTTTTTCTATCAATCTAGCAAAGTCTGAAACAGTAAAATGCTAAACAAACTCAACAGTAAAAGGGAAACACAGAAAAATCTCAACAAAAATAGTGGAGCAGATATACACACAAGATACCATAAAAACCTTTGCTTCCTATACCAATGAGAATCTGTAGGTTTTATATTAGTTTAAGAAAGCAGTAATAAAATATATATAAATATGATGTTATTTAAAACTTTTATTACTGTGGTTTCATCAATATTCGTGGAGCACCAATTTTCGGGATTTCGTTGTTGAGTTGATCCACGAAATCAAATGTTCAACGAAGTTTGGTGCCTACATTTTGATTTAAGATAAACCTTTTAAAAGCCCATTTCGACTTTCGTTAATATATATTAAATAGCCCTACCCGTTTTTTCCTCAACAGATCGAGTTTTAAGACCTATTTTTCCTTTTTTAAAATAATTTTAATTTAAAAAATGAGGAAATAATTTTAATTTTATCTGAATTTTTTTTTTAGTAAAACGTTCTGCACGGAGATAAAAAAAACAACACGTAGATCTGTCAACGCAGTGCATACACCAATCAGCGATATAACCCCCAAAGCCATAGGATGATAATCAGGCGTAAATGTGTGAAATTGTTTTCTCAAAGAATTTAATTAAGTGTCCAAACCCCAATTATCACATGTACAGTGAAAACAACAAATTACCGTTACATAAAAAATTTCATAGAAATAATTTATTACTCTCTGCCATTAAAAACATGCTAAATTCATACAAATTATCAACACAATTTAATGCTATTTGAATTTTATCTGTTTGCTTAGAAACATATTTTTGTTATACATGAGGTAATGGGTATACATGTATGCTGCAATTTAACATTCATGGCTCATGAATTATTGTCGTTCATATTACTTGTTTAAGCGGATGTTGTACCCATCACGCATGATCGCACGTGAATGTGTTTGTTTCGAGATCTTCAAACAAGGGGTCTGGATGTCTCTGTCAAGTCCCGAAACACGCCGTGCATGTGAAAATGAGTAACTAACACCATTTTGTGAATTGAAATAATACTTAATTGTTGTTACTTTTAATATCCTGTTGCAACTTAATTACCTTCCGTATTCCACACTTGCGATCATAATTTTTGTCCGTATTCCACACTTGCGAATTAAAGGAATAATTCACCGTTGAAGGTTCCGACTTTTGAAAAGCCAATGGAGATAAATAAATAATTAAAGAGTTTTCTCCTGTTAGTAATTTTCTTTAAAGATATCTACATACCCTTATATTGTAAATGGCACAATGTTCCCGCTAAAGCATAACGACGAAAGAAAAAATGAAAAGATAGACATTTTTTTTTCTGTTAGGGCCATTATCCACGAATTTACGTATCCACGAAACTGTGAATTTTACTAAATCCACGAAAATTGATGCCCACGAATATTAATGAAACCACAGTATTCATAAATTATGGGTTAAAAACAGGTACATTGATATACAGGTCAAAACCCAACCTTTACCCAGAGACAGCAATCATTTAATGAAGGCAGGAGGTTAGACAGGCAGAGGGTACAGAGAAGAAATCAGTTGTACAGGGAGGATTTACCTCAAAGGCACATTGTAATTTAATTTGTAATTAAAATAAATTTCAAGAATAGGTCATTTTTAAAAAAGTGTTTGCTTGCCCTTTAATCCTGACTCAGGGTAAAATATTTGGGTCGGTAGGTAGGTGGGAAATTTTTTTTTCAGAAAATTTCAACATATTTGTTGATGGGATAAAAAGAAGAAAAAGAAAAAAAACCAGCTTGACCTGAAAGCTTGACAAAAAAAAAGTTTTGAGTTGGCCATTTTTAGTCAGTCATTTAGGAGAAGGCAACCAAACAATTTTTTAAAGATGGCCCAAATAATTTTATCAAATTCTTCAAAGTCATTCAAATAAAATGCAATTAGGTAAGAAAGCAAAGGTCTGATAACAAAAACCCCGATACCGCTAAACAGCACACAAACAGTGAAGCACACAGAAGACATGCAGTACTTGGCACCCAGTGCTGGGGCTAGCACGCTATGCTGTGCTGGAACTAGCACGCTATCACGAGTCGGGGAAACTCACATTTCGCTTCTCTAGGATATCGTCCATATACTCCTCCTGAACCTTGAGCTCGCGAACGATCTTCCCATCATCCTGTCCCTCATCTAACCACCTTAAATAACGGAAAGTTTATGTCATGAGTCGGGGAACTTACATTTCTTATTTAACATCCTAATAAAAAAGATCTATACAATTAAATATTTATGTAAAAACTTACAACTTATTTGTATATACTGTAAATCACTTTTTATTCGCGAGAACTTTATTTTCGCGTAATTATGCAAGAGGTTATGCTCGCGAAAATTTCATTCTCGCGTATAATTGAATTCCTTATGCTTATATAGAGCAATGACCACAATTCGTGAAAATTTTGTCTCGCTAATAAAGAGTCAATGACTCTCTCGCGAAAATAAGGTGTCTCGAAAATTAAGTGATCTACAGTAGACAAAAAGTCAATTTAATGGAAGTGTTTGCATATGATACATTTATAAATTTACCCTTTATTAATTTTTTTAATTCTGTGACTAAAATGTCCTTACTTTCCACAGTGGAACACAGATTCGTCATGCATTTTGCTACCAGATGGCTCTTTCACCACAATTTTCTCCAGGTACCAACCATTTCCTGTCAAACAATAAAGTCATAAAATATCAGTATACAACACTATTTAAATCTCCTGGAAAAAAGAGCTCTCTATATAAATTTCACCGGACCACAGTTTTTTTCTTTACCTCCCCCTGTGCCATCATGTCCCACAATGATTCTCTTCAGATGACCCAAAGACACCGCCTCCACAGTAAAGGTATCAGTCTATAACACAAACATAAGGAACTTTAAATGTATCTTGAAAGGAGTACTGTTTATCAAATATTCCATTTTTGTTTAAAATCAGAGGGGAGGTGTGAATGTGTGTGTGAATGTGATTAAAAATCTTACTGTGTAACTTGACATGTCATTTTTTAAAATTAAAAAAAAAAACAAAACAAAAAAACATAAGGAACTTTACATTTATACATGTAGCTACATATAATTATTCATTTCTGTTACAATGTAACAAAAATTTTTTCATCTGAGAAACACACAAATTTACATCCACTTATTCATGAACATATGGTGGATAAAATGACTAAAAAATACATAACAAGTTGTTAAAAATACAGTTACATTTAAAAATTAATGAGTTTTTAAAAACAGCATTTATTAAAATTATACATGTAGCCACATGCAATAATTCATTTCTGTTACATGTAACAATTTATGATAAAAGGAAGAAAGAATACTGGTAGACAGATCAATATCATACTTATTTTCAAAATGAAAAAAATCTTGACATTAAACCAGCATTTCCTTCACCACCACCCCTTTATCTCCACTTTATTATATGCCCCTACAGTAAGTGTGTTTTACCCTGCCCTGCTGGAAGCATCCTTTGGAGGGAGAATACAGCTGCCTGACCCCCGTATCCCCGCGGTCACCGTACATCGTCATGTAAACATTGGCCTCAGTGCTGGCTCCCCACAAGTTACCGGTCGTCACGTATACATTGTACCGCACCACTGAAAGTCAAACATCACCGATTAATTAATGCTTTAACAATAATATTATTAATTCTCCATCCAGGAGAAAAATATACATTCCCATATTTTATTCAATGCTGTTTGTTTTTCGTTGGTTACAATTATTATAACCTAGGATCACATGTCAATCTACCTGGTAAAATTGGTTCCCCTTTTCTGACAGCAGGAAGTTCTCGACAAATCTCGTAATCATCCTCGTCTCTCGCGAGCCAGCGTCTACAGGTGAAGGTCAAATCTTCATCCGTGTCCTTGTCCTTCATCTTAATCTGGACAGGAAACAAAAATTACATCACTCACTTAAAAATTCAGTCTTCATACTCGTGATTCTAATGTGTGTTGAATGTTTATATATAAATACATTACCTCATCACAAAGCCAGCCAGGGGAATCCCCAGAATTATCATGGGCAATCCGAATCTTGTAAATCTCACCCACATTTCCGACCGAAATCTACAACAGAATAAAAGTCATCATTAAAAATTTCAAAGAAGTTCTCTTGTGAGCATATATTCTTCTCTTTTCTGTCTGATTCTAATAGAGAGTATATACTTTATGTCCACATGCTTACATCAAAGTCATCCGTGCTACCGGATTTGAAGTTGCTGCCGTCTCCGCTGCCGAGTGATATAGGACCAGAATTCCCCTTGTGTCCATACACGGTGAGGGTGACCTGAGCTTGCGTGGAGGCCGACGGATGTCCGTTTGTCTTCACCGTCACCTTCCATTCTCCCTCTTAAATAAATTCAGGAGAAATAATCAGTCGTATTCCTTACTCCTTTGTTTTAGAAAATAATGTGGAATATTATAAAAAAAAAAGCATGAATTCAAAGCATTTTTAAGACAGACATATTGCTCTACTGTATTCACAAAGCTGTATTAGGTCCTTTTCCCCTTAAGTGTTAAGTGACTGTGTCGTGTACTCAGTGCCTGTTACTTACTTGTATTGGTCAATCGGTTTCTCTTCATTTTCATGCGATTGGCTACAGGGTCTGACCCTCTGGTGTTCAGGGAGACACGTGACATGATTCTGGGTGTGGCGTAGTACCCGCTTCCATCCATGTGTTTAAAAGGTTCAGCCCCACAGCATACCACTGTCTCCGGTCCCATAAACAGCTGATTCAACCCACCAATCTACAAATAATAACACCAAACAAAGCCTTACTCTTGTTAATTGTTTATGGTCATTTTCAGTGTTAAACATCTTGATATTTTGGAATTGTCAGATTTTAATAAGCCAAATTATAAATCAAACCTACCCTTTTACCCTCTGTAGTACATAACTTCCTCACAGCAAACTTAAACATTTCACTGAGATCATAGAGCACCTGTTCAAACTGTTGTGCAGTCCTTCTATTTAACAATAACACATGTCTATAAGTTGGATCCCCATTTTTCAGCACCGTAATCTTTTTTGGTTGGTTTCTATTGTACACTGTGGCCATGTCGTACGGCTTTTTGGATTTCTTAAAGCGCGGCTCCCTGAACTCTCCGTCCTCCCTCAGAATTTGATTCAGCAGCCTCCTGCCACTCGGGGGTCTGGCAAAGTGCCAAACTTCTTTTCCTCCCACACGACTCATGTCCAGCCCCCTGATGTTCACACGACTGGAGGAGCAGATGTATTTACCCTCGTGTGTCAGGGCGTCTAGATTTGATATCCGTGTATGTCCTGTAGGGGTAGTGACAGACCGCACTCCAAAACCAAGTCCAGGAATTTTACGGGACAGTTCTAAACACAGGGTATCAAATTTCTTGTATTTGCGGGGATTGAGGGCGATTTTGACGCCGGGAAAGCGATAATCCTCGTCTTTAAAGAAGTAGCAGGTTTTTGTATCATTGCCAGCTGTCTGTGAGCTGCGTAGATTGGGTGACACAGTGTCTTTACGAGTTCCCATTTCCACCACACTCTTGCTGTCGTTTCCTACGTGTTTCGGTTTCTTCCTCTCGGTGGGAGGTTTAACATCCTTGGCCTCGGCTTTTTGGGCTCGTTTCGGGTTCCTGTCCTTGGACCCATCTCCATCATCCCCTGCTGCTGACACAAACTTTCCATCTTTTTTCTTGGTATCTTTTGTTTTCTTATCCATTGTCTGAATAAAATCAATTTAAACATGGTTACCATTTCTCTTCCCACATAAAGTAAATATAATACAGCCTGTTACTCCATTTAGAGCAAATAAATAAAATGAAGTTATCAGGAGCCGGGGATCAATATATATATTATCAGGAGCTGGGAATCAATATATTTATTCTATGAACCAAAACTGAAAAACATTAATGAACGATCATCTATAAACATTGATAAATTATCTGTAGATAAAAGTCAATTCCAGGTCAGAGCTACCAAAGAGGCAACTTCACAATTGTCAGTTTTTGCTCCACTAGATGTCATTTACATAGTATCATAATAATGGAAAAGCAGCCTGGTAATTAATTATACATAGGTGTGATATAATTTACTGTTAATCAATCCTTAATGATATATCATTTGCACCCTTTATCATCCCTATTTAGATCAGATGAGAGTCAATCTTGAGTCATCGTTTAATGACAGCTACCCAGGGGTATTAGTTATTCTGTGTGGGGATGGGGGGGATGGGTGGGTTGTTAGAAATAAGACAGAAGTCCAGTCTTAATCAGTTGCTGATAAATATAACCCTTAAAAAGTTAATTATAAAATCACCCATCATCATAAAAGCTACTAATTCTACATGCATGCTTCTAGCCTTTCAAATTCAATTCCAACTATCAATTCTGAAAAACTTTAAATAAAATATTCATAGTGAACACTGTGATAATTAACATATTAACATATTAAAATATTCAACATTTGTTCAACATGCAAAAATATAATAATAGCCAAACCAGAAGTTAATCATATTAATTCACAATATTGACTTATTCAGGCACTGAGAGTTTCCAACTAAGGAATAAATATCAAATTAACCACCAGGTTAACCCCTCACTTTCAATTTGCTTCCGACGCTTATAAACGTTATATTCTGTCTGACCTCACTTAGGATTACAAGATCCCTGTCCATTTTTACTGATTGATAAGAATATAATCATTAAACCATGCATCAATATTTCAAGCATTTACTTAACTGAACTTTTCCATAAGGTCTGAAGATATATATATTTTTGCAACTTTCAGCCTAAATTATGTCAAAGGCTATTAAACATATAATCTTATTTATATGGCATTTACAGCGCATTTGTGTCAAATTTCAATATATTTAGGAAATAAAATTATGTGATCTAAATAGCGGCAAATTAGTTTATCATGAACTGTCAATAAATCAGTGGATGCATATTGCACCAGGTCTGGTACAATCACTAGATTTAGCTACGTAGCTTGATTTACCTACATAGCTTTATTTACCTACCTTAGGTAGCTTTATTTAGCTACCAAATTGATCTATTTCTATTAAAAAGCATTTTTCTCGGGGTGTGCAGACAATATCATTTTGATGCAGTGATCATTTTCAACTTTGAACTCATCTGAAAACAACTCATGAAAAAATCCCTCTTGGAAAAATCTCTTTTTCTGCGCAATTGCAATCAAAGTTCTGAAAGTTTTGGGGCTATGTATGACAGTTAGAACAGTTACTCCTTGAATGAAATGACAAAGAAGTCCAGTTCCGGTTAACACGATAATAGGTCGGTAATTATTCAGCACAATGTGAAGTAATCATACTCAGTCATGCCTCACCGCACCTCACCGTATGGTCAGATAACCAAACAATGGAATTACATGTTTTGCTCTAAATTGTCCAAACGCAGCAATGTATAAACTATCTCTCCTTTGAATTGTTTTTTAAAGCCTCCCTAATATAAATATCAATAGTCATTTAATTGCGACTTTTTGTCTCTTTTTAATAAAAAGAAAACTTTTGAAAACTTACCTTGAAATAGCTAAATAAAGCTACCTGAGGTAGGTAAATAAAGCTACGTAGGTAATTCTACCTACGTAGCTAAATCTAGTGATTGTACTGGACCTGTTGCACCGAAGATGAAAGAAGCATCAGATATTGTAAACTGTACAGTGTCATACATACAATATCACCACATATATCCCAGTTATTTTGAGCATTCTGTAAGAAAATGCGTATAAATACAAACTTACAACTCTTTAATTCAAGCTATACTCCATAATCCATGTTTAAGAGACGTCAACTCAAAATGTGTATACACTGGCATGCTCGCAAAAACCTCGTCTCCAATCACGTGACCCATCAAAACAAACACCTGTAAATGCCTTTTTATCAGATTAACTCTCACTTTTACAATTTTACAAGATTCCTGATACGAAAAATGCATTTATATAAATAACTCATCGGTTATTTTCCACGCAAAATAGCACACTGCAACATTTTTATCTGTTTTGGAAAACGAGAAGTTCGCGATATTTCGCAAAGTGGCTTGGTAGCAACAACATGGCTGTCACACTATCGGAATCAATCGTCAAAAATATTTCAGCCTTGTCCGTAAGTTTTAGGAGTCATATAACTCTTTCAAAGATAGTTTTAGAAACATTATAAAACTTGTTACAATATATATATTTATTTCTAGGAGATTCAATGTATGTTTTATGAAGACAAGCTCTAAACGAATCAATGTAAGGGCAATTCGAATTTCCTCTATATTAATAACATTGAGCATAAGTAGCGAATCGATGATTTTACCAAAAAAGTAGGCGACTTAATTGTCATTATCACATATATGTAGCGGTTGGATACTTGCATATTAAGATTATGTCTACAATTTGTATCGTCTGAAGTATCGAATTCAATGTAAAGTTTTCATTGAAGAATTTCTTTTATTTTCCCGAGTTTTCTAAATTTTTTAAATATAAGATTTACATCATAAGAAAAAAGAAGGTTGTGTCAAAGTTAAAAAAAGGGACTATGAATTTATAGAGTTAATTTTCTGGAGCTATAATTTGGATAGAATAAGATTAACATCATCTGGCCATGTTTTAAAAAATTGATGGTTTTCCCCTCCCAACCGACTGAATAAAAATGACCCGAATCAAATCTTTTTTCATACATTACGGAACACAATATATATAATTTTTTACTTTTTATTCATCTCATCCCTTGAACAAATATGTTGAAATTTTCAGAAAAAAGGTTTTTCCCACTTACCACCCAACCCAGTAATATAATCCTGAGTCAGTTTATAATTTTACTTACATCAACTATCCATTTTATGTTATTGATTTCCCCTTACCATGTTTACAGAAAGATGAGGGGAAGGAGTTTCTATCTAAACAGCTGGGGTTAAAATGTCTACAGGACGATGAGAACCTGAGAAATGCTATTTACACAGACTTTTTGTATGACAACTTAATGTATGCTGTAGAGAAAGGATTTACCTGGAAACAAGTCTGCACGGTGGTGACATTTTGTGATGGAATACTCAAAGATTCAGAAGGTATCCCATTTCTACCCATCTACCATGAAGCTTGACCTTGTATGAAATTATTGATACTTGTCAGTCAAAAGCTCTACTAACAGAGCTTATGTTACTTGTTGTAAAAATCTGACTCTGAATAAAATTTTCTGTCTCTGATTCAATTGTCTCTTCCTTAATATCAAAATGTCATAAAGAACCTATCTTTTTATACTGTTACTGTGTTATTCTGAATCAGAATATTTGAACCCATTTTATTCTTGCTCTGTAACACTTGCTATTTTTCCACTTTAAATTCAAATTTTCCCAAATACAACTGTGCCACTGTATGCAGTACTTTTACAAGTCTGTGCAGTGGTGACATTATGTGATGGAATTCTTACTTTTCTTTTACTAAAAGCATATGTGAATTGACTTTCTGTTACATTCCTGACTTTCTTTACAGGGAAGGATTTGACCGAGTCTCTGCAGTTCCTCAAACTTCAGTCCTTTGAGCTGGCGGACATACTCGGGGAGAGGAACTTCCCCATCTATACTGACTACGTATTCCTGACTTTTTTAAGACATTTCAAACTTTTCAAATATGTGTTTTCAAAAGACCGAGATATTTTAAAGCCCAATGTTGCCCTGACAATAGAGACCCCTGAGGACCCCGGTGATATGAAGACCAGTAAGCCTGAGGCCGTGTGGGAGTACGAGAGACAGTACGAGGATATCCAGAGGATAGAGGCGGAACAGGCCAATAAACGACTGGAGGAGCGGGCGAAGACGATAGAGGCCGTGGAAAAACAGACCAAGGAAAGGATCAACAATGTCAGTCATGTACAGACCCCACTCACTAAAGAGGTTAGTAGAAAAAAGTACCACACTATACATGCTGTAGCCACGAAGTTTCAAAGGAAATACATGTGGGTATGAGTTCATTAGAATACTACTCAGTCATTCATTGAAAGTGGCACTATCCAGTTTATTAGGTCTAATGGTAATATATTTTTTGATAGCTGTATTTTAGCCAGATTTGAAGGAGGCAAAATTAGTTCCCTTATCCAAATTGTTCTTCATGCACATTGGCACATTTTTACTGCATGCAGTAAAAAAAACATCTAATCGTACCAAGGAATTTTTTTCAAATTGTCCAATTCTAGGATTCTGGTTAATAAAAACATAATAACCATAAGTTTTACCTTTCAGAAAGTTAGCGAATTAATCGGAGAGGTCATCAGCTCCTACAGCTCACTGCTCGTAGAGAAGGTCAAAGGTAACATCAAGGACGTACAGGAAGACCTGGAATTTAAACTCGAGAGAACCAGTTTACCCCGCCCTCAGGCACTCGGTAATATTTTTAAAAAGTGTTTAAAAACCTTAATTATTAAATATAATCAGAGAGTATCTTCATTGAACAATAAATAATTTTTACTTACATGTTTTTTGTTACCGTCACAGTCCAATATTCAACCAGTTAATTATCTTCTCCTTGTAGGGCCCCCACCACGATTTAACCTGAAACCAAAGACTCCCGTACCTACCCCAAAAAAGACTCCTCCAAAAAGTCCGAAAAACGGACGTAAAAAGTCGGGAAATTCACGGCCAAGAAGTCGAAACAAGTGATCGATTTATGTGAAAAACTCAGTGATAAAACTGTACATTAATGTCCGTAGCTGGGCATTCTTCCTGTGAATTATAATTTCCTCACATGGTTACATACATTGTTTACTCTATTAATAAATATTGTTTTCATTACAATGTCTTCAGTCACTGATGGATAGAAAACAGTATGCGATCTAATGCTCACTAGTTAATACCCCCGCTATGTTGTGAATTTTTCCATCTCTTGTGAATATACACAAGTTCAGTTACGAACAGAAACAGGAATAAACAAGAGGTTGACATCAGATTTGTACAAATATGGATCTCACCATATGGCATGCCTCAACAAAGAGTGCTAAAATTTCAAGCATCTGCAATGAGTTGTTGAGAAAACTGCGACAAAATTTGTTACAGACAGATCAGTATATGCCCCTCTCCTTCAGAACAGGGTATAATGATTTGGATTTCTATAATCAGGTTCATTTTCTCAAGGCAATATTTCAGATCAAGGGGGACTACTCTCCCAAGCTCAGAGTGTTATGGTTTTATTAGACTGGTGATAATAAATGTAGATCTAAATTCCATTCCCGACAAAACTGCTGATTTACTGTTGATCATGTTTACAATCTGTAGCCAAAGTAAAGGCTGTATTCTCTATGTTTGGTCCACACCCAAATGCTTTATAAAAATTGTAGAGATACACTGTTAAGTCAGATGTACAAATACTCTGACTTAAACTTAAATGCCTTCAAGCAAAGGAAAGACTCTAAAAGCTTTCCAGTAATTACATTATAACAAGATGTGTTTGTGAAACACTGGTGCCCCCATATGGCAGCCTATGAAGAAAAGTTCAAGTTTCTTAAATACCAGTTACATGTACAAGTAACTCCAAAGCCTATGTCAAGTTTCAAAAATTTGTTTTTCAAGAAAGAACTCACATCAATGAATACACAAGTGAAATATGAAAGCCCAAGAACTTGCCACTCAGAAGTTATGGCTACATGTACTTGGTTGAAGTTTCATATTCTGAAAAGTGTGTCAAACCCCAAAGTCAAGGTCAAAATCACTGATACAAAGTAACAGGATTTGTCACAAGAAATACAGATCTACATGGGAAATATAAAAGCCCTAGCACCAACTGTTCAAATATTATAGGTAAGGATAAAGTTTTATCAAATAGTCAGATCAAGCTTCAAGGTAAAAGGTGAAAATTTTTGGTATCCACAGAAATCTTTTGTCCCAAGGAATACACCTGTAAAATATAAAATCACTGGTACTAACAGTTCAAAAGTTCAAGCCAAGCTTAAAGTTTTTAAAACGTATGTCAAACTCTAAGGTCAAAAGGTCACAAAAATTTAGGCCCAAGAAAAGATTTTGTCACAGTGAATATATGTGAAGCATGAAAACCCTAACACTAACTGTACAAAAGTTATGACAAGGGTTAAAACTTAATAAATTTATGCAAAAGTGGGTCAAACTTTAAGGTCAAGAGTTCAAATATATTCATACCTAAAGAAAGGTTTCATCACAAAGAATACAGTCATGTGAAATATTCAAGCCCAACAAATCAAAAGTTTAGGACAAGATTAAAGTTTTTGTGGACAAACAATCTAACAGACAGATGGACAGGGCAAAAACTATATATCCCAGAATCTTTGATTACGTGGGCAAAAAAAGCCAAAGCATAGGGCTGGTAACTCTTGTTTAGTACAAAACAGTTAAATTTAAAACATCATCAAAATTATGAGCGCTCTGTAAAGTTAACACGAACAAGATTTGTTTTCCAAGATTTATTCTGTAAGGTCCACATAATTCACAGCTGGTCTCGCCACTGACAATTGTCTATTTCAGGTCACTAAAATCAGATCTGGGTTAATACTCGAACCGGAAATCAAAGTAACTCGGATCAAAGTAGTGTACTCTCACGTAACCGTCCTCTCCCCCACTGCTGTAGCTGTAAAACAAAAACAAAATTTTAAACCAAGCTCTCTTTTGACAGTTCTTGTTTACTTGGCACAATGTACAAACATATCAACACTGTACATACTTTTTACAAGTCATTTAAATGAACATTAAAGCAAAGAAAACTCACTAAAGAGTTTGCCTCTCACAATAAGAGCAATGTAAACATGATACAAATTACAATTAGACACTAAAGTCGTCTTATTTTCTGATGTGTTAAGTCTTTACCTTTTACCGTCAGGATGAAATGCCGTACTGTTGATGGGACCAAAATGACCTTTAACTCTCCCAAACTCTTCCTCAAACACGAGATGATAGAATCTGGCATCAAATTTCCCCACTCTGGTGGAGGTGGTAGTGACGTCCATGGCTTCCTGTCCACCACCCAGCACCACCTGTCAAAACATGTGGTGCTCTTAACTCAGTGTGTTTGTAGGGCATTCCCTGGCTTTCTATATACCCAGGGACATTGTATTGCTTGTATTTTTATGAAATAGTTACTCCTTTAAACTAAGACTTTTAAGCAGATTTTGTTTAAATGAAACACTCACATGATCAAAGATGGGAGAAATAGAGGCCGAGTTTACAGGTCTCTCTGTCTTGTAAGTCTTCATGTGCTCCAGTGTTTTGGTTTCAAACAACTGAAATTCATAGATATCATGCGTAAAAAACTCAATTTGTCTCTGAAAATCACAAACACAGCTAATGAACTTATGCTTACAAGTGTCAAGTCTTTTAAATAAATGTCCATGAAATGTATATTCATGTGTCCTAACATGTGAAGCTTCATTTCATTACTGTCAAAAAAGAACATCTTAAGTGAATTTGAATACTAGGATCAGCTGTTACATTAAACATGCTCAAGTCTCTCTGTTTTTATTGTTTATTTTTCTTATCAATACTTTTCTAAGTTCTTTGTTCTTATTTGTATTGCTGTCCTCTGCTCTCTGTCATAGTAAAATGTTATCAAACTGTGTTTGACATTATCAAAAAGTATGAAAGAGAGCACCAAAAACTGATTTTCCCAGGAACTAAGCCTGGTCTACCACTGACCTTGGCCGTCGTGTCCTTGGAGGCTGAGATGAGCATGCTCATGTCCTTGGACATCTGAAGGTCGTTGATCTGCTTGCTGTGGTCCTTACAGCTATTGAGTTTTTCCCCCGTTTTGAAGTCGTAGTGACAGATTTCTCCGTTCTCGTGACCAGTGATGATGTACTCTTCGTACGGACCCCAGATGGCTGACGTGATTTTAGACGAGGTGATAGGAATTACCATGGCTGGCTCTCCATTTCCTAAAACAAAATATACAGCTTTAAAATTCAATTCACTGTATTGACAATTACCATGTCCATACAGTCATGAACATGAATAACATAACATAAATTAACACAGTTAATACAAGCATATGCAAAGTGAGAAATATGAAATAAACAAAATTGTGTATTTCTCAAAATTAATATTCATTTTTGACTTTCTTTTCTGATGTCAAAGCACTTTTTCAAGAAACAACATATCCTTCTAGCAGTTGAAATATTTGTAGGATTGACAATTTTTCTAATGGGGTTATCACTAGTATATGTGTTTACATTAAATATATCATTATAATTGCATCTTTATTGATCATACTTTGGACAATAAAGAACAAAATGTTTTTCGTCTTCAACAAACAATTTACATGAATAACATAAACGTTTTTCTCTAGGAATAGGGGGTTTACAGTATCTACCCGTTTCAATATACAGTGGGTGGGCACTGATCCTTAATTTTGTTAATAAAGATCTACAACTTTTCTTCAGGGGTAGTTTTAAATAACTTTGCAGTTTGTATTCATCTTGATTCACAATTTTGCTATAAAATGCTAACTTTCCAGAGTCTGATTTGCTAACTTTTTTCAGTTGTTCATATATCTTGTTTTGGTAATGCTCTTGTAATTTGTTTTTCAAAGTTATGTGAGATATTTCCAAAGAACTAATATTTAATTTTTGTAGTAATGAAGACAGTTTCTTTTGCCAAGATATTTTAGATACAAGATTTTTGTCTTCTTTAAATGCAGAAACCACTAAATAATTGTTATAATCATGGTTGCATTCCATTTCCTTCAGTCTCATATAATATTTTAACATATATTCATAACATAAATGGTACAAAGGAAAGCGACCCAACTCACATAAAACAGCTAGATTTGATGCCTTTCTATGTACCCCTAGTATATCTTTAAATATCAAGTGCTGTTTTTTTTCAAAAGGAAACTGGTCTGAAGACATTAAATCACATTTAAAGTCAGTTATCCATATTTCAGATCCATATCTTATAATTGGTATTATCATTGACTGATATAATTTCAACATAATTTCAGCAGAAAAATTAACATTAGCAGGAAAATTTGATTTAATAGCATAATATGCTTTTCTAGCATGTTCTGATAGCTTAATTGACTTTGTCTGCATTTACCTTATTTTCATTGTTGCAAACCACGGCCAAAATGTACGATCCTCTCCCATTCTGGCCGTGGTTGAACGAGCAAAGAATTCTTAGTAGTTCATTAAAAAATTAACCAATGCGAGATCATAGTCGGATGATGAACTTTATACCGACCTTTCAATGTCTAATCGCAGTATAGGAAATATTTTTTGTATACTGTTGACGTCAGTTGTTGATTTCAATTGCAATGGAAATAAAACTTGCCACTTACTGAAAATGACGTCACAATAGAGAGGCGTAAATATTCAAGATTAGGACACTTTTTGTGATCAAGCAGCCACGGGTAGGAGAGGGCTATATAATGCGGACTCCGGATGCCTTATTTTTAAACTTAGAAATCGTTTCAATACTATCCTGAAACTAAATTCTAACAGACATTCTTTTTTTCACCGGGTCATAATTCTGTATGATCACAATATCTGTTCAATCCATAGGTAGAAAACTAAACATATATGTTTTATTGACTCTTGTTGATTTAAATGCATTTTTTAAAAAGTATGCTGTGACAAATTTCCACAGAAATTTTGTGACTGCATTTACATAGTGTTAATTAATCTAAAGCAGAAAAATTTACATCATTCTTCAGAATACATGAACTATCTGATAAATAAGTGATTGGGTCAACAGAGACCTCATTCCAGATTTCAGTATATCATCAACATGATAAAAGACTTACGTATATCATCTACGTCAAAGATGTGGATTTCACACGGACGTCCCATGGTTTTATCGGTGGTGTACATGATGTACCGCCCGCTGAAGGAGAAACCACACGTTCTGACGGCAGTCGCAGTGTCCAACGACGCCAGGATCTTACCTGTCAGTAAAGCACAGTCATAGGTGTAGTATCACTTACAATGCATGTAAAACACGTCATAGTATCACTTACAAGGAATGCAAAACACATCATAGTATCACTTACAACGAATGCAAAACATGTACACATCATAGTATCACTTACAGGGCTTGTAAAACATGTCATAGTATCACTTACAATGCATGTAAAACACGACATAGTATCACTTACAGGGCTTGTAAAACACATTATAGTATCACTTACAGGGAATGTAAAACACATCGTAGTATCACTTACATGGCTTGTAAAACACGTCACAGTATCACATACAGAGCATGCTCATTCCACAGAAAGGATATTCCATTCTGTCAGACAAAATCGTGAAATGTCGACTGGAAGCCCCCTGAATTTTTCTTGCCCTTAAGTGTTCTCTGACATGTGGTGATAAATAAGCCTTTATAAACAAGTCTGAATAAGCTAATTAGTTTATAATCAATACCTGTAGTTCAAGCTATCCAAAGACTGACAACATCCTCATCAATCTAACCCCACTCTAGTACTGTTCATCACTTCCTGCATCACCCATGCAAGTTTAGACAAGGCCTTATAGTTTCTTGGTCATTGTCCCTAAACTTAAAGTTTAACATAATTTCTTGTCTGGAAAATGTAGGTCAAATCCCACATTTAAAGCAACTCTGATAGTGTGCATCAACATATGTATCTTCAATGCAAAGTTCATTATCATGGAGCTTATAGTAACCATGGAAACTGCTCAGAAACCTTGACCTGGTCAGAGGCGCTTACAAAAAAACAAAGTTCTGGGTAATTTTTTTTACTGCAAATATGATAACCAGAAGTCTCTGTCGAGACTGTAGCTCTACTGGTTTATACTTAAAACAAAGGAAGAGAAAAGAAGCAGTTGGGACTTGAAACTTTAAAACAGCAATAAATAGAAAAATGATCCTTGCCACTCACCAAAATAAAAACCAATGCAGAATTATGTATCTTAGTGTAGTCGACTTGTGTGCCAAGTTATATTGAAATCGGACCAAAACTGTAGGAGGAGTAGCATTTTGAAAGAATTTCACAGAAATTTCTATTTTTAGTAACCACGGCAATACCGTTCATTGAAATCAAAAACCAATGCACAGAATTATTTATCTTAGTGTAGTCAACTTGTGTGCCAAGTTATATTGAAAGAGGACCAAAACTATAGGAGGAGTAGCATTTCGAAAGAATTTCACAGAAATTTCTATTTTTAGTAACCACGGCAACACCGTTTATCGAAATCAAAAACCGATGCACAGAATTATGTATCTTAGTGTAGTCTACTTGTGTGCCAAGTTATATTGAAATCGGACCAAAACTGTAGGAGGAGTAGCATTTTGAAAAATTGTTTACAGACAGACAGACAGACAGACAGACGGACGACGGACGCATTACTATCGCATAAGCTCTTCTGGTCTCTGACCAGTAGAGCTAAAAATTGGTATTGATGGGCCTTCTGAAATCCAAGTCATCCCAGAGTCAGCATGGTCAGCTGCATCTTTGCAAGCCAGATGTCTGAATCCTTTACACTCATGATGAGTATAAACCAATCAGAAACAAAGTTTGCCAAGACGGGTCAACTGTGCTCAAAACTAAACCATTATTAATGATGCTTTACCTGTGTATTTTATTTAATGTCTTACCTGTTTCACAATCCCATAGTTTACAGGTATTGTCCGCACTGGCTGTCAGAACCTTTGTTGATTCCCCTATATCTTACTCAGGAAAATAACTATCAGCAACTTAATTAGCCACAGAGTTATAAATTGTTAATTATGTTTGAAATATAAAACAAATATATATTATATGTATCTGTCTAAACCATAAACTTTTGCTTACCTTTCATACAAAATAAATTTGTAAAAAGGTTACATTTCAGCCACAGATCAAGAATTAAAATTTAGGAACAGAGCAATTATGAACTAAATTTGTTAACTTTGATAGTAATTTTGGAGGTCTCTTCTGGTATGCTAAGTGTACTGAAAAACAAAAATAGGGGTCAACATGATGAAATTGCTCTACCACAAGGATACAGTTGACATCAATGTTCCACACGGCGCCATTATGACCCCTGAATGACCCCAATCTCTCGCCATTCAGTGAGTACCATACATTTGGCTGTGAGTCTTTAGCGCAAGAGAAGATAAGGTCTCCTTCTCGGTTATATTTGATTTGTGTGATGGACCGCTCGTGTCCATGTAGCAGAATAGGTTTCTGTAATCAACAGATAAAACATAACACTCATCAAGTGACTGATTAAGATTTTCATATGAAATACATGTTTTTATTTACTCTATAGGTAAATCTAAAATAATAAACCAGAGCCATTAGTATGCCCATTACATATCTAAAAAATCTCTATTCTCAACAATGCCTTATTTTTTCTTTAAAACAGCATTGTTAAGGACGTTTTACAAAAGGACTTACGACTTAAGACCAAATTTAATTGTTCATATAACTTTTTAATTAACTTTATATAGGAAATTATTTTAAACTTTTTTTAAAGAAATGTGGAAGATATTTTAACAGAAAAAAAAAATTCAAAGAAGATAATCAATTTTGCAAAATTTTACAATCATATAAAGATTTTGGTCTTAGTCATAAGTTCTTTTGTAAAACGGGCCACAGAACTCTTTGGTGTACATTGTAGAGAGAGGGTTCTAAAAAAAGTGTGCCTAAAAAAAACAGTGAAATATTTCAGAGCACCCAAACCCTCCATTTTGAAAAAATACAAAATATTGTCCTTTCTATTTTATGCAAATGAATTGACAAATAACTCTTCCAATCTTATTTTTGCCTGGGAAATTTGTACTTTCAACATAACCAGTATTGTAGATAACTGTATTTGAGAAATGAAGTTTGTTAGGTTTTTATAAAAAAAAAAGTATATTTACTGCGCAAAAAAAATGTGTTGGTTTTGGATTAATTCTTCCAAATTTTTACCTTTAAATTTTTATTGTAAACAATTTAGATTTCAAAAAAGTCCTTTACTCCTCTATGAGTTAATCTCTTAAAAAAGTTACATCTGTATGAAGGGTAGACAGACTACTCGGCCCAACGACACCTAGGCCTGTGCTGGTTGACACCTCAGTCCTGACAGGTCGGCTCAAAATCATTGACACCTCGGCCCATACCGAAGACTGCTCGGCCCGTTAGGAATGAAATTAAATTTAGTTTGTTAAAATTAGTTTAATTTTTTTTTTACTTTCTATGCCACAGTAATGTAATGTACTATATATAATTCACTATACGTATACTATAAATATACGATAATTTCAATATTTCAGTATTTTCCTAACAAACCAAAGCACAACATCAAATTACAATCCGTTTATTGGGAGGTACATCACTGTTCATGTAATAGGTCTACACAGAAGTTTATACCCTGGTTTTCAAGATTTTTTGATTTAAATTGTTTATTTTATATATAAAATATATATATATATATATATATATATATATGTATATATATATATATTACTGCTTAATTTCAAAACTCATAGGCCTATTTTTTTTCAAATCAATTTGATAAAATATCAACAAGGGTTTCTTAAAGAAACTTTTCATTAATATGAGTAAGTCTCCCAATTATGGCTTCTCGTAACCATAACTCCCCATATGACACGCGCTCTAGATTCCAAAAGGATGCACCGCGTCTTGTTGTTTGTTTAAAGATTAGCACTTATGATCAAGTTACTAATGGATTTTCTTTCTTTAATTACCGTCAATTTGCCGTCTTGGAAGATTGCAAATGTATCAAATTAATTTTCTTTTGCATTTCAAAGATATATAACAGCATAAATAATAAATATAATTAACTTAAATATTATATTTCTGTTTGGGCCGAGGTGTCTGCAAATTTGGGCCGAGCTGTCGGAGCCGAGGTGTCAATGGGCCGAGGTATCGTTGGGCCGAGCAGTCTGACATTCGTATGAAGTGCGCTACGATGATTTCATTTTCAGGTCAAGGCGGGCTATTAAAACAATTATGAGAAATGGTTTGTTGTGGAAACAGTGAAAAAATATGTTAGGAACACAGGATTAGTAATATTTTGCGATAACCTGAACAGTAGTAAAAACATAGAGAAATAAATCGAGAAACAGCAAACTTTTTTGCACTATAAATGGTTTTTCAATGGGTGGCACTGTAGCTCTGTGGTCTGTCATTATAGCGAGCGCAGCAGGGCCGCGAGCGAGTGCAGCGGGGCGGCGCGAAGCGTAGCGAGCTCAGTAGACAACGTGTACGAACGGAGGAAATTTGGTTTAAAATCTGCACATTGTTTCAAGAAATTTTTTTCTCACCGCGTGAAAAAATTCTAGACTCCCAGTAATCCTTTGCGGTGCATAGCAACAAGTTGGCTAAAACATAGCAATAATTAACCTACTTGAAAAAAATACAAACAACGATTTATTGCAGTTTCCAAGCCATAAAGCTATCGTTTGCGTCCTAAGTCAACAGGACTTTTTAGCTGACTTCATACTTTCGTCACTTTAACGGTTCGGGTATTTCCAATTTTGTCGGAAACTTCCGAGAAGTTCGGAATCTCGATCCCGATGTTTGGGAAGTGATTTCTTTTTATTGTTTAGTTTTCTTTCTTTTTTCTTGAATGATAGACAGTTCAGGTGTAGGTTTATGATAGTACATAACTGCGCTCGCCCCAACGGTCATACCGTAAAACATATTATTTTTTTCTGAGAGCCACAGTTCTGAAGCTACGTTATATAAACCTTTAGGCTTGAATTGAAAAATAAAATATATTCCTCATACCGGTACCCCCCCCCCCTTTTCCACCATAAAGAGATCTAGTTGTAAATTAAGAACCAAGGTTAAGTTATCAAAAAGATCAAGACATCTAGGCCTAGTCATTTTAAATGTAGATCAGAAGGGAAATGAATGTAAATATAAGATAAACAAGTCTACGAATAAAAACCATTACCATACTGTCAGTGTGTTGGGACCATGAGACCGGAAATTACAAATGGCTGTATATTTGGTTAAGTCGTTCTTAGCTCAGAAATGATACGAAACATTTCTTGCAAGAATTAATTTTAGGAGGTTTCCTTTAAATCGCTCCTTGGTAAAATAATTCGTAAAAATATTTTTTTTATAATTTCATCTTGTTTTTTTTCAAATGGATAATAGACTTATTTATATACAAATTTTTAAAATTGAAATTAAGCTTTAAATAGATAAAAATATCAAAATGAAAAGCAAAGCTTAAAAGAATTCAGTTACCAATATGAATATCCATTCTACATAAAATTAAAAGAAGAGCGAAACAACACTGAACCGCTTTGATGCTCTCGGTCATCGAAGGAGAGCTAGTTCTCCAGACATGGGACAGGTTAACGGTGCCCCATTCAGGGACCTGTGGTATGGACCCGAGCTGCGACCTGACTGGAAAAAGGAGCCTTCATTTGATCCGAATATCGGATTTCCCAATGGAAGAAAAATAAGAGGTAGAATATTATCAACTTTATTACATGAAGAGGAAATTCAAACTGCAAACAATTCAATAATATTTTCAATTCATTATGCAAAGCTAGAGTTCATTCTTTTGTTTCTTTCAAAAAAGTAAGCTATTCCAAAATAGTAGGACTTTTTGAGAGAATATCTATTCTCTTAAATTTTTATCTCAATTTTTTTTTTTTTTTAAGGTCTTCCGTTTCCAACGGAAGACCTTCTACTGATTCTGATGGTAAAGATTATTATGTTCCCCAAACGGAGTTTGGGAACATATTGTTTTTACTCGGTTTCTTATTATTATTATTATTATTATTATTCTTTTTTTTCTTCTTTGTTCTCCGGTACTTTTTTTGTCCGCGAGTGTTCTCGGAAACTGTTCACCCAACTGAGCTAAAACCTTTTTAGGGTTAATAGGTGTGTAGTGTAGGTGTGCAACACGAAGGTTATTTTGCGCGCATACGCATGCACGTGCGGGCGCGTGAAATGATTGAAATGACGGATATACTTGATATAGCCATAACTTTAACATTTTTTGATGAAATTTTTAAAACTCATTTAATAAGGATATATTAATAGGGTAGATAAGATGACATGGTCAAATTAGCAAGAACTCACGTGCATGCACGTGCACTTCGCTCTGATTGGCTTTAACAAAAATCGCAATATCTTTTCTGTTTTTTGACGAAATGCTATGAAATTTAAAATATAGGCATACTTTCGGATGTACTACAATATGATATATAACAATCGTCATGTAAACACGCGCATGCACGTGCGCTGCAATCTGATTGGCTTAAACTTTAAATGGCTATAACTCCCTTGTTTTTCAACGAAACAGTATGGGATTTAGAACATAGACAAACATAATGGACTCCCACAAGGAGGTATGGTCGCCATGCACATGCATGCACGTGCATGCACGTGTGCTTTGCTGTGATTCGCTGAAACAAAAATCGCAATATCTTTTTTAATTTTTGACGAAATGCTTTGAATTTTTAAACATAATCATGCATTAGGATGTCCTACAATATGATATATAGCAGTTGTCGTGAAAACATGCGCATACACGTGCGCTGCAATCTGATTGGCTTAAACTTAAAATGGCTATAACTTCCTCGTTTTTCAACCAAACAGGATGGGATTTAGAACATAGACAAACATAACAGACTCCTACAAGAAGATACAGTCGACATGCACATGCATGCACGTGCGTGCACGTGAAATGAGTAAAATTACAAATACACTAGATTAAAACGTATTTTTTAATACTTTTGGATAAAACGCTGTAATTTCTAGTATATAAATAGTGTAGACAAGATGATATGGTCATTACGCACATGCATTCAAATGCGCATGCGTGCAATGCATAAATTTGAATATACTGAATATACTTCTGGGAAAACATTGTTATAGTCTAAAAGGCATAGAGTTCGTCTTATTTAATGAAGCTTACAGGGAATAAGGCACCAAAAGGGAGTTGGGGAGCGTTTGGGGAACATCTGTAACGGTTCCCGTTACAATTAGCCCTAGTTATTCTTTTTTTTTCTTCTACTTCCTAGACCGCAACTTTGAGGCCACATATCTCACTCATTTCTCAACGGATTTCGCTCAAATTTTCAGAGGTTATAGACGTTTATAAACCCTATCAGAATGTTGACTAAAATTTCAAAAAGTCACTTCCGGTTTTGAGTTATTTCCCTTTAAACGAAAATTAATAGGCTTTCGTTTCCAGACAAAGGCTCAGAGACGGCTAAAGCTGGAGCCGAAATTCTACTGATTTTAGACAATAGAAGGATTGAAGTTGTGCACATCGGTTTTTGTTTTTCGATTTTTCTATTCAAAATGGCGCTATATAGGGGTCAAAAATTAGGACGCTTAAAAGAACCAAAAATTACTCATATTTTGCTTTTCATCTTCTAAACTAAAAACATTTTGTTAACATATATAGAACATCATTTGTGCAGAATTAGAAGATCTTTCAAATGATATGTTGGAAAAAGGGCTGACCCCTAAATTAAGGGATTTAGAGGGGCCAAATGTTTTTTCCAGATATCTCAAAAAGTATTGAAAATTTGTTATACATCAAAGAAGCAAAGTTGTTGAATATGTCAAGCTTAACCTAATGGAGCCGTCGAAATACGTCCAGCGTCGTCACTTCCGGCCAAACCGGAAGTAGTCAGAAAACGCGTATTTTTGCCGTTTTTGGGTAACACATGTCTCTGGGAGCTTAAAAATTAATTTTGCGTGCGTCGTCGTCACTTCCGGTCAAACCGGAAGTAGCAAAAATGGCTTATTTTTGCATTACTTAACATAGTTTTAGAGGATTCAAAGCATTTTGGGGTGTTTTTTCTCATTTTTGTGAAAAATTAAAGCTACTTCCGGTCAAACAGGACGGAAGACCTACTCGTTGCTTTGCAACGAGCTTTGCTCTAGTTTTTTTTTTTTTTTTGACTACAGATCCCAGGGTGTCGCCAGAAGAACTGGATGCTTATAATATTCCTATGAAGAGAAGAGATTATTGTGCTTACCAATTTATAAAGTTCCTTCAATGTCAGAGGTCTTATAGCTACCCCTATACACCCTGTGACCCAGTGTATCAGGATTTTGAGGCTTGTGAACACGAAGAGTAAGATAATATTTCTTCTACTTCTAATTCTACTTCTTTACTTGTAAGAGGTCACCGACCCATCACACAAGTTTGACGTCAGACAAGAGGTGCATTTTAATTTAAAAGTTTAAAATCATCTGTTTACAGTTGCAGGTGCAGGATTTCTAATATATAACATCCTCGCAAGCCAGGGGTCAGGAGTCAACACATCGAAGTTTGACCCCTGGCACATTTCATTCAATATCTGTGGACTTGCTTCTTTCATTGAGAAGCACCAATCAAATCAAAGCTTTCATAAATAGTTAGATAAGCCAGGATTGAGTTAACACCTCAACACACAGATTACAAGTTGTTTATCATATAATGGCTTAATGTGATTGGTTGAGAGAATCAAGATTTGTAATTTTTCTAATAGAGGTCACTACAGTCAGCCCATGAATATTGAATGAAATATGCCAGGGGTCTAACGGCATCATGTTAACTCAAGAAGCCGGGATTGTGAGGATGCTAACAGAAAATCTCAATCACTTGCATATTTCTGGGGGAGAGCTATGTACAGTTCTGCACCTAGTACATGTACCGGCCGGTATCTCACAATCAAAATTATGACAGTTTAAGCATTTGTCAGTGTTGTAAGGAAATACATTTTAATATAAGATCAGTATAGTAAGATTTAGACTCTTGTCCAGATCAATGACGACATACTTCTGAAGCTGTCATACTATACATAGAACCCTAGAGATCTCTAAAGTACCTTACAAAGATTGTTAAACACTGTGGAATCATCAATGTACCTGGGGGACCAATGATCATGGACTTCATTGGTCACCTTTGTCACAAAGTTATAATTTTTTTATCAACATATTTATTCATTTAATCTTGTTTATATACAAGATACCCCCCCCCCCCCCCC
>PRKT01000182.1:150439-186367 GCA_003671525.1 Saccostrea glomerata
ATTCCTTTTTGGGGGGGGGGGGGTTAATAAAGTAGCATAAAATGTTATTAAAGATTAAAACAATATACATATTAGGCCTAAATAAAATAATTTTATTGTGGTTACAAAATAAAATTCAAAAAACCAGAAAGAAATTGTGACCTGTTTTCGTGCGTTTTGGTAATTTAGTCTAACCCGACCTAATTTCACATCAAGACGTACAATCAGGAAATGGTCTGTTTTAATATGTACATGCTCCTGCTATAGCATAAGGTGTTTAAAATGGCATGAAAGTTATTAAGAATAATTAAAACAACACTGCTACAAGTGAAAACATGGATGACCATTTACTTTTAATATGTACATGTATATTGAACTTGACATTTCACAGGGATGTCGATCGTGTAGATTCAATGTGAGATTTTGAGAACCGCAATGCTTATGGTATACACCCTGTAAAAATGTTTTATATATTTTCTTCCTTATAGATTTTATTTAAAGTCTTATTAATTAGTAATTTTATTTCAAAGTAAGATATTCAAAACTGCAACAGTGAATTAAAAGCTTCCACCCCCACTCTCTCCTCTCTCTTTCTCTCTCCCGAACGAAACTGACCAAGAATTCTTTCAACGAGAAAGAAAAAGACTTAGAAGTTTCCAGTTTTATTTTAACAGTTTCTACAATAAAGGAGGATTTTATATATTTTTATAAATATCGTGAAATACCGGTATCTGATTTTCATATCGCGATATATTATCGTGGTGGATAATACCGCAATATACCGATATACCGGTAATATTGCACACCCCTATCGGTTTTTGTTTTTCGATTTCTGCATTCAAAATGGCGCTATATAGGGGTAAAAAATTAGAACCCCTAAAAGAGCGAAAATTTACAGATATTTTTGTTTTTATCTTGAAAACTAAAAATATTTTGTTAAGACATGTAGAATAAAAGTTGTGCATAATTACAAGCGCTTTCATTTGATATCATCAAAAAGGAGCTGGCCCCTAAAATAAGGGATCTACGGCCCTTGAAAGTTTTTGTTTAATATCTATAAAAGTATTGAGAATTTATAATACGTCAAATAAGCAAAGTTGTTCAAAATGTCAAGCTTTATCTAATGAGGTTGGCAAAATACGTCTGGGAACGTAGCTTCCGGTCAAACCGGAAGTAGTCAAGAATTGCATATTTTTGTTGTTATTGACAGGTTTTTGGATATCATATGTCACTGGAAGCTTAAATCTTAATTTTCCGTTCGTTGACGGTACTTCCGGTCAAATCGGAAGTTGCCAAAAATAGCTTGATATTGCAAAAATGAACATAGATTTTGAGGATTACACCATTTTTCGACTTCATTACTCTTTTTTTTTTTTCAAATGAAAGTTACTTCCGGTCAAACAGGACGGAAAACCTTTGCTTTGCAACGAGCTCGGCTCTAGTTATATTACATTTTTAATGCATGATGTGAAAATCTGCTTTCACAATTCTAAATTGTATATTGTAGCCAATGACCCCTCCTTGAACTTAAGGAATGAGTTCTATTTAGCTTTAAACACTGAACACTAAACATTACAGTCCAGCACAAAAAATCGTAACATTACCAAAAGTCATAAAATAAATAATTTTTTAACTCTTCTAAGAGTTACTTCCCTTTTCCAGATACAACCTCGTTGTTATGTTTCATCAAATCATAATTATGGATCTGTGCAATACATGTATACCATGAGGAAAGATAAAAAAAAAAAAAAAAAAAAAAAAAAAACTAGTTGTCCCCCGCTTTCGCGAAAGCAATTGGACATTAAATCTCATTCGTCTGTTCGTCTCTCCGTCAGTCTGTCCGTCTGTTGCCCATAACTTTTGATTAAGTGGAGCTATGTCTTTCATACTGTACATGTGTATTCCTTACGACAAGACCTTTCTTTGAGAACGAGCAAATTTGACCTTCTGACCTCTCAAACGAATTTTTGAAAATGTAATTAAAACTTTAATGGAAAAAATGTACTAGCTGTATTTTATTTTGTTCATATCACAATTATAATGCAAAAAGGCTTTAAGATACAGCTAAAATTTTTAAAATATTTCATTATTGTGCAAAAATATAGACATCAAAAGTCAGGACATGTTTGTTGAAACACCCTGTAAGTTATCTGGAAATAATTTATGTTTTTTGAAAATTAACCTTTTACTCTGATATAGTTTAATTTTTCGTATTCTCGCCTCTCATTGTTCAATTTCCGAAAAAAAAAAACTCAAATTATTTTGTATAATTTGGTTTGGTATGGGGACATCCTCATCACGACCAGCGTCATCATCTTATCTATGAAATCCCCTCATTTCCAGTCTTTGGAATCCATAAAAAAATTCCAGATGAAATAAATGTACCTTGAACTTCAAACAGTCACTCGTTCTTCTATGATGTAAACATGAGGCGAATGAATATTTCTATCAAAACAGGACAGTAGAAATCGGCATCCTTAATAAAAATTAAACCTTGATGATTAAGACAGAAACAAGTAAAAACACAAGGAGAGGCCTGCATGTTTAATTAAAGTTTATTGCTTAAAGTTTTCCGAAGCTAGGTATGTGACCGACTGCATGTTAAGTTCACTCTTTGCATGTAATTTTACTACCACTAAAATGTCATCCAGATATCGTTTTGTAATGGTTAAGAGGCGTTTGAATAAACGCATAGAAGACCTTAAATAACCAATAATGGAATGACCTGACTACCCTTGGAATAGAACAGTCCAAGGGTATATAAAAGGATGCTTCAGAGAACACAGGTATTCAGAAGTTGGCTGAAGAAGCCAACAGTTGAATCAGAAGATAAGCGAAAAGAATAAAGTAGTAGCAGGCAATTCAGAGAGTTACGGCTGAAATTGGAAGAAGGAGGAAGCCATTAGAAGAAGAAAAAGGGTAATAGTAGAAATAAAGCACCACTGGCAGGTAATCTAGGGAATTGATGGTAAGTTCTGAGTGAAATAAATCTGCAGAAGATTGAAACACTCAGTTCTTACCTATCAAAAGGAACCTAGTGTAGAAACACGGTGCAGTAGTAATGCTCAGTCCACGTCTCTAGATAACAAAAATTTTAATACAGTGTGATTTTCCCTCAGATAGAGCGGCAGTACAATTATTAGTCTAATCATTAACTCAGACAGAGTAAGAGAAAAAGCTTTATACTGTACATATATCCCTTGTAGAACCCAATCATACACGTTACAGTTTAATCGTTTAACATGCACCTTGAAGCTGAATTATGTGATCTTCCTGAAGACGAGTTATTCATCGTTCTTCTTGGAAGACAACCACCTACAATCTTGTCAGCAGAAAAAGAGATCCAGTTTAGGAAAACGAATAACATACATATTGTCTCCACTTGTGCACTCTACAACAGACAATGCAATCTCAGATTTGTAAATGGATAACCCCCAATCCCTGCCTTGATGGCTATCCTTTACATAAAATAGTGTATAATATCAATGGGTAATATTTTCTGCTGTTTTCAGCTTTGTGTATTTTTGTTCTATTTTCATTTTTGTTCTTCTTTTTATTACTCATAATATGCACTCCTTTTTTTCTTACATTGTGATTGAGTATTAATTTATATGTCATTGTCATGTCAAAAATCTCTGTAAAAGAGGAAATAAAAGATGAATGAATGGATGTCTAACGGTTTCTGGTGTCACTAGTATGCAGGGGGTCTACTGATAAAAAAGTGAGTGTGCATTTATGCATTGTAAATCGTCTCTACTTCTTGAAAATTAGCAGAAATTGCGAATTTGTGATCCCTTGCTCAAGGATTTAGTTCATAAAGTGGGAATGTGAGGAATTTGTATTGAAAATGCATTTTTTTCATCGACATTACTTTTTGCTTCTTTGCATCTTAGCAGGTGAATTGTTTTAAGCCAGTGTATTATTCACTGATTTCGAAATTTTGGACTACTTGTGTAAGTATTTTGGTGTTTCAAAGAGTTCTATCAATTAATGCCTCAGCATTTCTATTTCAAAACAAATTTTCTGGTAGGGAACCCTGCAACATCAACAAATATACTAATTTTATTTCTAAGTACATGTTACATTTTTCATGATGAACATTGATTCAGTATATCACGTAAAAGTATGATTTAAGTAAACAACTTCATCCTCTTAATTAAAAAAAAACAACAAAATTCAATAAAGCTACAACATGAACAATGTATTTAATCTTAATTTTATAGCTTTTTTTTTTTAAAAACGTAAAAAGAAAATTGTATGTTTCATTCTGCATTGTTTTATAGTCTTCGTCAAGAAATATAAGTAATTTAGATCATACATATGATTACCCTGTAAGAGAAACTACTACAAACCCCTTATATTTATTTTATTAATTCATTGATTTCACCGACAGATTTCGTGTATTCTTCTTTGCGTGGCACTTTGTATTTTGTGGTATGGCACTTGTCTGAGAGATTGTTGGTATGAGTATAGAGCAGTCTGGAAGTTCCCTGTAGCCTGTTGACAGATCCCCAAAATCTGCCAGGATAGGTCTCTGCGGTTTACTTGTATAAATTGTCTCTGATGATAGTGAACCAAGGTATGTAGATCATCTAGAGCTGTTAGTACTTCCATTGTGTCAAGATGTCTGTAGCACAAAATTTCCAGCATGTATAACAATATAAAGGGTGGGATAAATAATGAAATCATACCATTCTGCAGAGCAGATTGTTGTTCCAGTGACAATTCACATATGTAGTGGATTTTATTGTTAAGTTTGATATCCCATGGAACAGCCTGTCTCACCTTTGTAGACCACGACCGTACCCCTACAGCCTTAATATACTTCTCTGTATCTACATTAAACTTATACAGCATTTGTGCCTGTGCTAACTTGAGCTTGATCATCTCTATAATAGATAACGCTTCCATGTATCTAAGTGTTTTGTAATAATACATGGCTATATAAATCATATCAGTGACAAAACCAAACTTGCATGCTAATTTCAGCATGTGACAGGAGATTTTGTCAGCTCTGTACTTCAGTTTGTTTTTAAGTGTGTAAGTTTTCATGTGTAACATAAAAGCAGTTTCACACAAGACGTTAGCTGCAAGTTTCTGCAGCATAAAGACTTGATTCTGTGTTAAGAGGGGTAAAGCTATCATCTGTTCTATTGTACGTAGATATTTCATAGAGTTTTGTATGTTCACTTCCTTGAGTGGATCATCAAGGACTTCTATCTCCATGCAAAGGTGTGCACCCAACTCAATTTCAGAAACTAAATTTTGATCATAGGTACAGATGGGGAATCTGTGGCTAGGAAAAACATTTAAAATATAAGGCCTAATGGAAGGACTGTGTAATAGGAATGTTATACCCTTCTCATACAACCCAAACAGTCTAGTGAATAACTGCTGTTGTTTTTCACCATTGATCTTATTCAGAAACATGTTGTTGTCTGGAATGAAAAAGTTAGGACAGACCCCCTCATAAACCCATTTGAGGATGAGTTTAAAACAGACCCAGAAACAATCCAGGAGATGTTGTGGACACCATTGAGGTTTAGTATTTTGTTGAATCACCCAGAAAAATGCCGTCTTCATGTGATAGGAGCAAAGTAATTTATCATCATCAGCTACTCCATTGTTGATTATTTCTGTTAAAAACAATTTAAGCAAGCCATAAGTTAAGAATTGAGAATGGTTCACTGCATACATAAGTTTTTGTTCTGCCAAAGAGAAAGAAATTCTCCATTCATGATCTTCGTGTCGACCTAGCTTATGTCCAGTTGCTACCAAGTGACATCCACTTTTTACTATTTCATCAACAATCTGAGGCTGGGGCCATGAGTGGCATCTGTTTATCCATGAGGAGGCAGATGGAGGCCAAAAGTCACAAACAAAACAGTAAGCACCATCAGTTTCTCTTGTTCCACTACTAATACAGGGTCCATGTTCAACGCAATCATCTGTTGATTCAGAGCACAGAATCCGTCTAAATTTAGAACTAGATAAATAATATCTGTTATACATTCTAACACAAAATCTCTGGATTCTTTCACTTCTGCTTGGTGACAGAAAATATAACAAAGTAAATCCTGGTGGACTATCAGAACAGTCACTGAGGATCAGTGTTTGTCTATGTGTGTTGTAATACTGAGACTGAGATAATTTCCAGATCACACGGTGATTATTGAGCCAGAGCATACAGTCTAAATCTGATCCTTGCAATCTGAATCCTTCTTTACGACTTCCACTGAATATCATGCTGTACCAGAAATTTGTTCCCACTTGATTGTTAACCATTTCCCTGATTTCCATCACATCTCTCCTCATGGCCACCACTTGTGCAGTCCCTAATGTACGACAGAGTCCTACAAACACTGACTCTGATATGTGTTGTATGGCTGTATCACTGTCAAGAATTAAAGGAGAATTAAACATAAACTTGTAGAGTATGCCTTTTCTAAACAATCATCATCATTAAGATAAATGATAGTGTTCTTTCAAAAAAAATATGAAGTTATGTGGAAACCGTATAACGGTTTTTTAGCTCACCTGAGCCAAAGGCTCAAGTGAGCTTTTCTGATCAAAATTTGTCCGTTGTCTGTCGTTGTCGTTGTCGTCGTTGGCGTCGTTGGCGTTGTCGTTGTCGTAAACTTTTCACATTTCCATCTTCTTCTCAAGAACCACTGGGCCAATTTCAACCAAACTTGCAACAAAGTATCCTTGGGTAAAGGGGATTCCAGTTTGTTCAAATGGAGGGCCACGCCCTTTTCCAAGGGGAGATAATAATGAATTAGAGAAAAAATAATTGCATTTTTAAAAAATCTTCTTCTGAAGAACCACTGGGCCAGAAAAGATGAAACTCATGTGGAATCATCCTCAGGTAGTGTAGATTCAAGTAGGGTGGGGCCAAAATGGCCGATCAAAGTTTTACATAGGAATATATAGGAAAAATCTTTAAAAATCTTCTACTCAAGAACCACTGGGCCAGGAAAGATGAAGATCATATGGAATCATCCTCAAGTAGTGTAGATTCAAGTTTGTACAAATCATGACCCCCAGGGGTAGGGTGGGGCCAAAATGGCCGATCAATGTTTTACATAGGAATATATAGGAAAAATCTTTACAAATCTTCTTCTGAAGAACCACTGGGCTAGGAAAGATGAAGATCATATGGAATCATCCTCAGGTAGTGTAGATTCAAGTTTGTTCAAATCATGACCCCAATGGGTAGGGTGGGGCCAAAATGGCCATCAAAGTTTTACATAGGAATATATAGGAAAAATCTTTACAAATCTTCTTCTCAAGAACCACTGGGCCAGGAAAAATGAAGATCATATGGAATCATCCTCAGGTAGTGTAGATTCAAGTTTGTTCAAATCATGACCCCCGGCGGTAGGGTGGGGCCAAATGGCCAATAAAAGTTTTACATAGGAATATCTAGGGAAACCTTTTAAAATCTTCTTTTCTATTACTTTAAAGTCGTGATTAGTGATATTTATAGGGAATCATCCTTAGATAGTGTTGATTCAAACTTTTTTCAAATCATGACCCCCCGAGGTTTAAAATTCAGCCCCCCCCCTTCAGTAAACTTTCTGATCTGATGTGTGCTTTTTCCTAGCCAATTGCTCAGGTGAGCGATGTGGCCCCAGGGCCTCTTGTTTTTTACGTGCTTCTAATTTTTACTTATTTTTAGGAGTTTCATAAATTTGTAAAATTTAAACACGTAAAATTTCACAGAAGTAAAGAAAACACCTCGCCTAAATCTCAACATCTTATTTTGAGAGTATTTCAATTTTATTACTGCTATTTATTTATTAGCTATTTATTAGCTAAGTACCTGGAGGCTATAGAATTAATGTTGACAACCATTGGTATTTTGGGGAACTCTTTAATTGATCATTTATTAGGATTAAACAAGTAAATCTTAATGCTCAAATTATACAAACATCGTCAATCACCTGGTTACTCTTACAGTACACATGCTTTCTGATAATGGCTTAATTTTTACAAACTGAATTCTCCAAATTATATCCGTATTTCAAAGTGTTGACTCTTTCTTCTTTTTATTTGCTTCTAGTAAAAACTTCGACATTTTAGTACACTGTAAACAGGGATGGGGTCGATTACTTTCCGTGTTCCCTGTAATTTTGTCAACTTAATGATGGTTTAAGTTGTCTCTCTTTGATTCCATTAAAATGAAGACGGGCACGTGTTACGCACAAAAATTATACTAGACATGTGTATTCATTGAAAACAGGAAGAAATGCAAGACATGTGCTTTATAAAGATATTAAATGGAATAAACATAATCATTTTATAAATCGACACTCGTTATCAAGGGAACATTTTTTTATTTTTACATCGGGTCGTCCAGACACATTAAAAACATGTGTTTGTATGATCAGATGTTAACTCATTCAAAAAGCTAAAACGTTGATCTAGAACTTCTCCGATGATTTTAACTTTTACGAAAATGCTCAATTCGTAAAAATTTAACACGTAACAAATCAAATCACCCTATTTCAAACTAAATTCGTAAAAAATTACAGCAGTAAAAATTACCCGTTATACGGTCTAAGAAATATAGTTTTGTGCCATGTATCATAGGTTCTAATGCAACGTAATAAGAATATATTGATTCATACATTATACAAAAGAGTAGTATTACTCTTACCATAACTTACATTTGTGACGTTCTAATATGTTCCATTTTTTAATTTTTTTTAGAGGAAATTATGAAAATATAAGGAAGTAGATATATATTTTATACTCTATTATACGGGATAAGAAATATAGTTTCGCGCCATGTAGTATAGGCTCTAATGAAATATAATCAGAATATATTGATTCAGACATTAAACAAGGCAATTCAAGAGTATTATATCATAGTTATTATAACTTACATTTGTAACGTTCTAGTATGCTCCATGTTTAATTTTTTTTTTTGGATATAATGAAAATAAAGGGAAATAAATAAATGTTTTATACTCTATAATTAGAACAAAATGGCCTCTACTTGACTCTCTTTATCTTTATCACATCTGCCATTGACGGGAGAGTCCTTGGCAATCCCTTTTTAGCGTTAACTAGATTATCTTTTGCCATTTGGTTTGCTGAAAGTTGATTGAATTGTACAATTGTGGGGAAAACATTTCAGAAGCAGTGATAGGGAGATAAGAAAATTTTAAGAATGTTTTGTGTCATGTGAAGATAGAATGGCAAATAAAATGTTTGATTGGATAGTGTAAACATATTTGTATATTTTAATTTCTAATGGAGTCCAATTTAAAATAAAATCTGAAAAGTTGCAGGTGACAAAACAAAATATTTAATCCTACCTAAGGACAATGATGCAGAAATGAATAAAAATCGAAATGAGGACATACAAAACAAAAAATGGAAATAAGAATATATTCTGCGGGACGATGATTTACACAATAAAAATGAATTGGAGGACATATACAAGAAAGAAAGTGGAAATGTGAATAATGTTCCTAGGAACAAAGTGATGACAATGACAAATGGAATAAGGACTCAAGCAAAGCATCAGAGAAATTATTTAACACAGCAATACTGACAATAAAACTAACAGTGAGTTGACTAACAAAAATGAAAGTGAGGATAAAAAACAAAACTGAGGACCAGATTAAAGCCACTGAGGACAAAAATTGAAAAAAAGAAGGATATGATCTGTTTCTACAACAGCATATTATCCTCTGGTTCTATAATTGCACTTCACTATGCAATCCTTTGTTCTACGTATGTCACAATATTTAGCGAACACTCTTGTGTCAAATGATATTTCTGTCATGTCCGTTATACCAGAGTTTCATCCTTCCAGAGACATCGCTTTGCCATACTTATTTACTATTAAACTTTATTTTTCGTTTTCTGAGTAATTTTACTTTCATTTATCAATATTGTCCTGTAATATTCAAAATAACAGTGATCGCAGGGTTCTTTATATTTCCTGGTTATATTTTCATGCAGCATTTTTTTTTATTTGACCACCAATCTATATTTAGTATTAGTGTATTCAATGCATTTCGTGTGTAAAAGTAATTGTCATTTTTATGTTTATAGAATAGAATGTTATTCAGGGTTAGGGTTAAGGATAGCCTCTTTCTTTACTCCTTACTAAGATATTGACAGTAGTGAAGGGAAAACTTCAAGGGTCCTGTGCAACAATATATTCAAAAAGTGGTGTGAATCAGATGTAGATACTCAAAAATTCCAGAGAACTTTGAAAAATTTGAAATCACGAGATTTGATAAAAATCAACACTTAAAAACTTATGACTTTTCAACTTTATACACAATTAATCCCCACGATAAATTAGTCCAGGCTTTTTGATATCATTGACAGCTGCTTTTTTCATAAAAATGGAACTCGTAAATTTACTTACCTGCTCTTGGTCATTTGCAGAATTATTTTGTTAAAACAAATTCTGATTACACACAAACGTACTCTGAAGTTTACATCAAATGATGCTTCGGTTTCTGATTGACAATATTTAGTTCTATCGTCAGTCAAATCAGCTTTTGGTTCTTCGAATAAAAAGGGCACTGTGACGCTGAACTTCAGTTGCTTTATACATAGTCCTGATAAAAACAAAATTTTTTCATTAAATTGTTAATAGAACCGAATTGATACCGATCTGAATGTAACATTTTACTTTAACCATGTCAATAGTCCGAAATATCTTAAGTGTTCCGGGCTTAATAACGATTTTTATATTTTACACCGTCTCCACCTGGAGCCGATTTTCTACACACTGGAACCAAATTAGATGCAGAACTCGGAATTCATCAACATTGTGAAGGATGAAAACTTATTTTTCTGCGAGATTTATGTGCTTTAAAAACCTTGCCCATTACTTTTGATTAAATGGAACTATGTCTTTCATACTTCACATGTGTATTCCTTATGACAAGACCTCTCTTTTGATACCAGCAAAGACCTATGAACTCTAATTTGACCAACTTTTACACAAAAATTTCAAACTTTTATTTTGACCATAATTTTTTAACAGTAAAGACTATGACTTTCTTATTTCACTTATGTATAGACCCCTTTCCTATGGCACAAAAATTTCAAACTTTTGTTTTGACCATAATTTTTTAACAGTAAAGACTAGGGGCCCGTTTTACAAAAGAACTTACGACTTAGGACCAAATTTAATTCTTTATAAAACATTTTAATTAACATTATATCGAAAATTATTTTTAACTTTTTAAAAGGTATTTAAGATATTTTAACACAAACAATTTCAAAGAGTATTATTTATTTTGCAAAATTTTACAATAATCTGAAGTTTGGGTCTTAGTCCTAAGTTCTTTTGTAAAACGGGCCCTAGGTCTTTCATATTTCACTTATGTATAGACCCTTTTCCTATGGTACATTTTGCTTAAGAGTTATATAGCCGCCATCTTGTAGGAAAAAGCAGTGAATTTACCTAATTCAGCAACCAATCTTAAACACATATTCAAGAAAAATACGGGGAAAATATTTACAATCTTATAATCATGAATTAATAGAGGCTATAACAAAAATGTATTCATAAAAAAGTGTTATCTTTAACTCAGTAACCAGTATAAGAAATTGAACTTTGTTGAATACTGAAGGGAATGTTGCCATACAATATGGCGGCTAAGGGAAATTACTCTTAGTTTACGTTTTTTAATAATTCGCTTCGCAGATTATCAAGTGTAAATTGACCAAAACCAGATTATACTCGATAATATGGCCAAGAATTAGAGTCCTTGTTAAATTACATGACTTCTTCGATCCACACATATGGAAAGAATTTAGTTGCATCACATTGCATTTGAAAGGCTTTTCATTGCTTGTTTTATGTCAACTTGCGCCTTTTTTTCGTGGGTTATCAACTTCCGGTTTGTACAAATACATGTAAATTATGTCCACGTTTAGTCATGGCATATCAATAAATTGTATTTTAACCGAAAATTTTGACTTTGCGTTTTCTATTTCCGCAGAAATCGGTCAGCTGTTGGGTTTATATGACACTTATTGATCACCCATACATCGGAAAGAGCCAATGCTTGATTATTTTTAGTCCAATGTAAGGTGATATGAAAACACTAGTAAAACAACTCTAAAAACTAAACCAAACATAAAAGTGGAATTTCTGAAAAATAACTATTAAATTATCAATCACCTAAGACAAATTTCACCTAAGTCTAACTAGTTTGTTGAAATCAATTACAAGAACGACAACTCTTAAAATTTGCAAAATTGTAACTTTTTTGGTTACTCCCCTTTTATTATGTAAAATATTATCATTCGTCACACCTCGACTGATTACATAAAATGTTTGATGTAGGGTACCGTAGTCAGCCGAGTAGAGCCGAATGGGTATTTCTATCGCAACAGGACAGTAGAAATCGGCATCATCAATAAAAATGAAACCTTCAGGTTTAATACAGAAACAAGTAAAAACACAAGGAGACGCAAGTTTAATTAATGTTTATTGCTTAAAGTTTTCCGAAGCTTGGTATGTGACCGATTGCATGTTTAGTTCACCCTATGTAATTTTACTACCACTAAAATTTCATCCAGATATGTTATCTTCGATTTGGCATTCTGCGTGGCTCTCTTAAATGGGAATCTATTGATCACATAAAATATGTTATGAATATGCATTATTTCTTCGAAAATCTTAATCTTTGCTCCTGAGAATAAAGCAAACAAACACTAAGATCACAGTTACGATGAGAAAATTAAGAAATTCATCGTCCTTGTTTAACGGTCTCATTGTGTTATCATGGTGTTATTACTATGTTGGGGGTCTACTGATATAATAGTGAATGTGCATTTATTCATTGTAAATCATCTCTGCTTGATAATTAGCAGAAATTGTTAATTTGTGATCCTTTGTTCAAGGATTTAGTTAATAGGGTGGGGGCTGTGAGGAATTTGTGGTGAAAATACATTATTTCATCGAAATTTTCCTTTTGCTTCTTTGCATCTAAGCAGGTTTATTGTTTTAAGCCAGGATATTTCTCACTGATTTTGAAATTTTGGACTACTTCAAGTATTTTGGTGTTTGGAAGAGCTCTATGCCTTAGCATTTCTATTTCAGAACAAAAATTTTTAAAATCGGAGGGAACCCTGCAACATCTACAAAATATACGAATTTTATTTCTTAATACATTTTACATTGTGTTCATGATGTACATTAACTTAGTATATCATGTAAAAGTATGATTTAAATATACAACAAAATCAATATAGCTACAACATGTACAATGCCTTAACTCTAATTTTATGGGTTTTTTCTTAAAAAGAAAATTGTCTGATTCATTTTGCATTGTTTTACATCTTCTTCAAGAAATATAAGTAATTTAGATCATAAAGATGATTACCCTGTCAGGAAAACTTGCATTTATTTCATTGATTTCACCGACAGATTTCGTGTAATCTCCTTTGCGTAGCTCTTTGTATTTTGTGGTATGATTCTTGTTTGAGAGATTGTTGGTATGAGTAAAGAGCAGCCTGGAGGTTCCCTGTCACCTGATGACAGATCCCCAGAATCTGCCATGATATGTCTCTGAGATGTACTTCTATAAATTGTCTCTGATGATAGTGAACCATGGTATGTAGATCAACTAGAGCTGTTAGTACTCCCATTGTGTCTACATGCCTGTAGCACAAGATTTCCAGCATGTATAACAATATAAAGGGTGGGATAAATAATGAAACCATATCATGCTGCAGAGCAGATTGTTGTTCCGGTAACAATTCACTGATGTAGTGGATTTTATTGTTAATTACGATATCCCATGCAACAGCCTGTCTCATCTTTGTAGACCAGGACTGTCCTCCTACAGCCTCATTATACTTTTCTGCATCTACATTAAACTTATACATCATATGTGGTTGTGCTAATTTGACCTTGATCATCTCTATAATAGATAAAGCTTCCATGTATCTAAGTGTCTTGTAATAATACATGGCTACGTAGATCCTGTCAGTGACATAAGCAAACTTGGATGCTAATTTCAGCATGTGACAGGAGATTTTGTCAGCTCTATACTTCAGTTTGTTTTTATGTGTGTAAGTTTCCATGTGTAACATAAAAGCAGCTTCACGAAAGACGTTAGCTGCAAGTTTCTGCAGCATAATTACTTGATACTGTGTTAAGAGGGGTAAAGCTATCATCTTTTCTATTATATATAGATATCTCATGGAGTTTTGTATGTTCACTTCCTTAAGTGGATCATCAAGGACTTGTATCTCCATGCATAGGTCTGCATCCAACTCAAACTCAGAAACCAAATTTTGATCATAGGTACAGATGGGGAGTCTGTGGCTAGGAAAGACATTTAAAATACAAGGCCTAATGGAGGGACTGTGAAACAAGAATGTTATACCCTTCTCATACAACCCAAACAGTCTAGTGAATAACTGCTGTTGTTTTTCACCATAAATCTTACTCAGAAACATGTTGTTGTCTGGAATGAAAAAGTTAGGACAGACCCCCTCATACACCCATTTGAGGATGAGTTTAAAACAGACCCAGAAACACACCAGGAGATTTTGTGGACACCATTGAGGTATAGTATTTTTTTGAATCACCCAGAAAAATGCCGTCTTCATGTGATAGGAGCATAGTAATTTATCATCATCACCTACTCCATTATTGATTATTTCTGTTAAAAACAATTTAAGCAAGCCATAAGTTAAGAATTGAGAATGGTTCACTGCATACATAAGTTTTTGTTCTGCCAGAGAGAAAGAAATCCTCCATTCATGATCTTCGTGTCTACCTAGCTTATGTCCTATTGCTACAACGTGACATCCACGTTTTACTATATCATCAACAACCTGAGGCTTGGGCCATGAGTGACATCTGTCTATCCATGAGGAGGCAGATGGAGGCCAGAAGTCGCAAACAAAACAGTAAGCACCATCACACTCTAATGTTTCTCTTGTTCCATGACTAATACAGGGTCCATGTTCAGTGCAATCGTCTGGTGATTCAGAGAACAGCATCCGTCTAAATTTAGAACTAGATACATAATATCTGTTATAAATTCTAACACAAGCTCTCTGGATTCCTTTACTTCTGCTTGGTGAAGGTAAATATAACAAAGTATATCCCGGTGGACTATCAGAACAGTCACTGAGGATCAGCGTTTGACTGTGTGTGTTGTAATACTGAGACTGAGATAATTCCCAGATAACACGGTGATTATTTAGCCAGAGCATACAGTCTAAATCTGATCCTTTCAGTCTGAATCCTTCTCTACGACTTCCACTCAACATCATGCTGTACCAATTACTTGTTCCCACTTGATTGTACACCATATCCCTGATTTCCATCACATCTCTCCTCATGGCCACCACTTGTGAGGTCCCCACTGAACGGCACAGTCCCACAAACACTGACTCTGATATGTGTTGTATGGCTGTCTCACTGGCAAAAATTAAAGTAGAATTAAACATAAACTTGTAGAATATGCCTTTTTGGAAACAATCATCATCATTAAGATAATTGATATTGTACTTTTAAAACCTTATCAAGTTATGTGGAAATTAAATACCGTATATAGGGTATTTCTACTTGCTCCTAATTTTTACTAATTTTTAAGAGTTTTATAAATCCGTAGAATTTAAACGCGTAAAATTTCACAGAAGTGAAAAAAAAACTCCTCGCCTAAATGTTCAACATCGTATTTTGAGAGTATTTCAATTTTTTTACTGCCATCTAGCTAAATTATAAATTATAGAATTAATATTAACAACCGTTGGTATTTTGGGGAACCTTTTAATTGAACATTCATTAGGATTAAACAAGTAAATCTTAATGCTCAAATTATACAAACATCGTCAATTACTTGGTTACTCTTACGGGACACATGATTTCTGATAATGGCTTAATTTTTACAAACTGAAGTCTCCAAATTATATCCGTATTTCAAAACTTTGACCCTTTCTTCTTTTTATTTGCTTCTAGTAAAAACTTTGACATTTTTTTTACACTGTAATCCGTGTTCACTGTAATTCTGTCAACTTAACGCTGGTTTAAATTGTCTCTCTTTGTTTCCATTAAAATGAAGACGGGCACGTGTTACGCAACAATAATTATACTAGACATGTGTATTAATTGATTGATTGTATACTGTTTAACGTCCCTCTCCAGAATATTTCACCGATATGGAGACGTCACCATTGCCAGTGAAGGGCTGCAAATTTAGGCCTATGCTCGGCACTTACGGCCTTTGAGCAGGGAGGGATCTTTATCGTGCCACACCTGCTGTGACACGGGGCCTCGGTTAATACGGTCTCATCCGAAGGACCGCCCCATTTAGTCGCCTTTTATGACAAGCAAGGGGGTACTGAGGATTCTAACCCGGATCCCCACGGGAATGTATTAATTGAAAAACAGGAATAAATGCAAAACATGTGCTATATAAAGGTATTTAAAAGGCCGACTATAGTTTCCATTGTGCAATATTTTGCGCATCATAGTAAAAGATGCGTATTTACTGCTTTAAGGCATTTTTTTCGCTTAATTATTAAAATCAAACAAAATTAAGAAATTAAAGGTATAAAAATGTAATTACAATTTGATATAACTGATTTTTTTTTTTTTACCGATTTTGCAATTGATAGGTTTTTTTGACGTTATGATAATCTGTAGCTCTTAAAGAAAGGGGTAATAAAAATATTATTAAAGAAAAAGTAATAAACATACGCTCTTGAAATTTAAAACATAGAAATATGAGAATATCTCCAATATTTTTATTATGTTTTCATGTGAATCTATTGTGTACGCCATATTTTGTAATACTTTAGAAAAATACAGTAAAACTCGTTTAGTACGAACACGGATATAGCGAATTTTTTCTGGGTCCCCTGCAAAATTCTTAACAAATCTTTGTAAAATTTTACGGTTATAACGAACTCTGATATAACGAATTTACGGATATAGCGAACTGATTTTGAGTCCCATTGAGGTTAAATAAAATGGAATTCACATCGTTTATAACGAACTTTCAAAGATTATTTTTTAAAAAAATGATAAATTGAACTGACTTTATTTCCTGTAAGCATTTATATATAATATTCAATTCATAATAATACCTTAGTTATCGAAGATAATAAATTATATTTTCTTTTTCTTCTGTACTTACCTTACATATTTGGTTGTAATACTTCAAGGAAATCATGCATATTACGAATTCGCTATAATGGTTATATGAATTCGTTATACGGATATAACGGATTACGGATATAGCGAATTAAATTCACAGGTCCCAAGGACTTCGCTATAACCGAGTTTTACTGTAGTAAAATTTGCTAATTTTTTGCATTTTCAGATGCCCCCTCTGGTAACAAGACGGTAGAATTTTGTGCTTCTTACAAATATTGTATAACATAGTATTACTCATCAAATATTGTAGTTTGAACAAAATGACTATTGTAGTATTTGTATAATTTACTTTAAAGTGCTAAAAATTGGAATTTTCCTATATAATCCTATAGTTAATGTACCTCTATTTTGAGACGGTCCCTCAAAAATACTTGGACGGTAGATTCCACCCAAACTTTTTGCAAGCACAATGAGGTTAATGTAAGTCATATATGGTATAAAAATGAAGAGTTCCGCTATTGTAGTTTTCACACAATAAAACTATAGTCGGCCCCCATAAAGGAATAAACATAATCAATTTATGAAGAGACACTCGTAATCACGAGAACAATTTCGTTTTTATTTTTACATCGGGTCGTCCAGACACATTTAACAGATGTTAACGCACTCAAAAAGCTAAAATGTTGATCTGGAACTTCTCCTCCGATGATTTCAATTTTTACGAAAATGCTCAATTTGTAAAAATTTAACGCGTAACGCAGCACAGTTAAGGTTAAAGTAAGGAGGCGGGGCCTAATGTGTACGGGAAATGTTTACTATGACGTCACACATAATATAAGCTCTTCAAATGACCACAAAATGAAACTATTTGCTATTTCAAACAGCTGGATAGCTGTATATTACATAACAAATTTACTATTACATGCAGTTTTGTCCTTTGTTAAATCCCACACAACAGTATATAAACGATGCATCGATGGCAATGCACTTGTCAATGTGACGTCATCTCGCAAAAATAACACAGTTTGTACACAGTGAGAGGCTAATCAAGTCACATTTTGTACAATGAAAAATGTCTTTTGTTCTCAAATAAAATATTATTTGCAGTAAAATAAAAAGCCGTTAACTCGGATGCGATGTCTATTTTAGTATTTTATTTATAGACTGTACGTGCATTCTTCAGATAAGCGATACTGTCGTGTGTTTGTATGCAGATTCATTGAAAAAGTAATGGAAGGGCCCTAATAAATCGATTTATTGCAAGGGCATACCCTCAATATATCTTTTCAAAATTTTACACATAAACTCAAGAAACCTTAAGATATTTGAAAAGTGCTGCGAACCTCTTGAAATCTTGCAAAGAAATTAATTACAACTTTAATTAATGTAATTGACCAGCAAAATAGTCAACCTGCCGTCCAACAAATTAAATTTTACCAATTAAAAAAGGGAATCTATAAAGGTTCGCAGCACTTTTCACAAACTACATACAGTGTTGAAAAGAATTATAAAATAAACTAAGATTTTTAACTTGGTTATGCCCTTGCAATATTGAAATTTATAGATGACATCTAAACTGCAAGTATAATTGCCAAAATCATGTGACGTCGACATCGCATGACAAGTCTAAAAAAAAAATCTTAATGTCCCTAACATGTGGATTTAAAACAAATTACATTTTTTTATATCAGTGAATTCCTAAAAAGAATCGCCCATCCTAATAAAGTATGTATTTTTTATCTTAAAAAATCGGCGATATTTCCATTTGTAACCTTAACTGTGCTGCGAACAATTTAAATCACCCTTTTTCAACCGAAATTCGTTAAAAATTTACAGCAGTAAAAATTACCTGTTATACGGGATAAGAAATATAGTTTCGTGCCATGTAGTATAGGCTCTAATGCAATGTCATAAGAATATATTGATTCATACATTATACAATACAATTAAAGCGTAATATAACTTTTATCATAACTTACATTTGTGACGTTCTACTATGGTCCATGTTTTATTTTTTTAGAGGAAATTATGAAAATATAGGGATATATATGGAAGTCCATGTATATTTTATACACTATAATTAGAAAAAAAGGTGACTATTTTACTCTATAGTAATATATATCAATATCTTTATCACATCTGTCATTGACGGGAGATTCCTTGGAAATCCCTTTTTAGCAGTAACTAGATTAACTTTTGCCATTTGGTTTGCTGAAAGTTGACAGAATTGTACAATTGTGGGGCAAACATTTCAGAAGCAGGGATCTAGAGATAAGAAAATTTTAAAATTGTTTTGTGTCATGTCAAGATAGAATGGCAAATAAATGTTTGATTGGATAGTGTGAACATATTTGTATATTTGAATTTCTAATGAAGTCCAATTTACAGTAAAATCTGAAAAGTTTCAGGTGACAAAACAAAATATTAAATCCTACCTAAGGACAATGATGCAGAAATGAATAAAAATAGAAATGAGGACATACAAAATAAAAAATGGAAGTAAGAATATATTCTGCAGGACGATGATTTACACAATAAAAATAGATTTGAGGACATATACAAAAAAGAAAGTGGAAATGTAAAAAGTGTTCCTGGGGACAAATGTATTGACAATGACAAATAAAATAAGGACTCAAGCAGAGCATGAGAGAAACTGAACACAGCGATACAGACAATAAAACTAACAGTGAGTCGACAAACAAAAATTAAAGTGAGGACAAAAACAAAACTGAAAGTGAGGACACAAACAAAACTGAAAGTGAGGCATCAAACAAAACTGAAAGTGGGGAAAAGAACAAAACTGAAAGTGAGGACCAGATCAAAGCCAATGAGGACGAAAGTTGAGACAAAGAAGAAGGATATGATCTGTTTCTGATAGTAGCATATTATCCTCTGGTGATATATAAGCACTTCACTATGCAAACCTTTGTTCTATGACACAATACTTAGCAAATACTCTAGTGGCAAATGATATTTCTGTCATGTCCGTCACACCAGAATTTCATCCTTCCAGAGACATCACCTTACCATAGTTATTTACTATTAAATTTTATTTTTCGTTTTTTGAGCAATTTTTTTTTTATTTTCACTTATCAATATTTTCCTGTAATATTTAAAATAACAGTGACCGCAGGGTTCTTTTTATTTCCTGATTATTTTTTTATACGGTATTACGTGTGAAAAAGTATTTGTATGTTATTCAGATATTGATTATGTTGTTAAGATATTGACAGTGAAGGGAAAACTTCAAGAGTCCTGTGCAACAATATAATCAAAAAGTTATGTGAATCAGATTTGGATGCTCAAAAATTCCGAAGAACTTTTTAAAATTTGAAGATTTGATCAAAATCAAGAGCTTAAAAACATGACTTTTCAACTATATACACAACAATTCCCCACGATAAATTAAAGTCCAGGATTTTTTACATCATTGCCAGCTGCTTTTTCAATAATTATGGAACTCGTTAATTTACTTACCTGGTCTTGGTCATTTGCAAAATTATTTTGTTAAAACACATTCTGATTACACACACACGTACTCTGAAGTTAACATTAAAGTGATGCTTTAGTTTCTGATTGACAACATCTAGTTCTTTCGTCAGTCAAATCAGCATTTAGTTCTTTGAATAAAAACGGCACTGTGACGCTGAACTTCAGTTGCTTAATACATAGGCCTAATAAAATTAAATATTTTTTTTTAATTGTTGAAAGAACCGAATGGATACCGATCTGAATGTAACATTTTACTTGTCCATGTCAATAGTCCGAAATGTCTGACGTTTTCGGGCTTCATAAAGATTTTGATATTTTACACCGTCTCCACCTGAAGCCGATTTTCTATACACTGCAACCAAACTTTATGCAGAACTGGCAATTTATCAACAGTACAATCATTTAAGTACTGACCAATATCGATGAAAAAAAATCACCAATTCACATTCGATATGGAACTTGCAAGATTTTGAAATGCATGCAAGAAATGAAGACAAGTTTTAAAAGTTAGATAAAATGTTTTGATTTGGATTGACTTGTATCATAAACGAACCATGAGAACGATGTCGATGAGTATAGTAAAGGTATTTTTCTGTTGATAATTTGTGAATTCTAAGTTGTGAAGGATAAAAACCTATTTTTCTTTGAGAGCTGTGTGCCGAATAAAAGAAACATTGTGAAGGATAAAAACCTATTTTTCTAAGAGAGCTGAGTGCAGAAAAGACATTGTGAAGAAACAAATCTTATTTTCAAATTAAAAATGTAAAATATTGTATGTAACAATTAACTATTTAGCATGAAATAAATCTTTATTTACTATATCTTATGAACTTGTAAATCTGTCAAGTTATAAGAAATAACATGTGTTATTTCAGCTTATTCATGCATAATTGCTAATTTCGGAGAAAAATATTTTTTGTGACTGATTTATTTTTACATTTTAAATTACTTTTTCAATGCATAATGTGTAAATCTGCTTTTACAATTTTAGATTGTAGATTGCAGCTAATGACCCCTACTTGGCCTTCAGGAATGACCTCTACTTGGCCTTAAGGCAGCTTTAAACACTTCACACTAAACAGTCAAGTCCAGTCCAATACGAAAAATCGTGATATTACAAAAAATCATAAAATAAGCAATTTTTAACTCTTCTAAGAGTTACTTCCCTTTTTCTGATACACCCTCGTTGTTATGTTCCATCAAATAATGATATCATTGATGTGTGAAATACATGTATACCATAAGAAAAGATAAAACACTAGTTTCCCCCCGCTTTCGCGAAAGCGATTCAACATTAAATCTCATTCGTCTGTCCGTCTCTCTGTCAGTCCGTCCGTCCGTCACAAAAACCCTAACCTTGCCCATACCTTTTGATTAAGTGGAGCTTTGTCTTTCAATCTTCACATGTGTATTCCTTATGACAAGACCTTTCTTTGGGTACAAGCCAATTTGACCTTCTGACCTTGATCTCGGAATTTGACCCACCTTAACACAAAAATTGCAAACCTTTTCTTTGACCAAATTTCTTTTTAAAAAGTAAAGACCAGGATTTCACTTATATATTCTTTGATTCATTTCATTGGATACCAAGCATTCTAACCTTTTGAGCTTGACCTTGGAGATTTCCGTATTTATGAGAAAATATCACTGAAAATCGAGCATTTAAATGAGTCAGAATTCCCCATGGTTTGACAATATTCACCATGCATCGGAAAAACGATATTTGAACACGAAAAATGTCATACTTTTATTTCAGCACTTTAAAAAAAAAGTGATCTGAAAATATTTTGTTATTTAAAAATTAACCTTTTACTTTGATATGATTTAATTATGTTTGTCTCATTGGTTAATTTTCAAAAAGGAAGGGAAATAATTTTGTATAATCTGTTTTGGTATGGTGACACACCCTCTTGACAACCAGATTCATCTTATCTATCCAATCCCCCCATTTCCAGTCTTCAGAATCCATGGAAAATTCCAAATTTAATAAATGTACCTGTTACTCGTTCTGACCTCATGTAAACAAACATCATGGCTGATAGATCTATGTATCAGTTATTACCTCTTCTCACTTCAAATCACTTCCGTTTCTAAGGTTGTATTGTTGCACGGTAAATTTAAACTCATAAAAACAAACAAAAACTAATGAATAAGCAAATATTTTACATCCAAAGTTGTTTAATTATTTTAAAATTAAATTATTAGGAATGACTCTAATTCTTAGTCATATTATCGAGTATAACCTGGTTTGGGTCAGTTAACTAACCAGATTATACTCGATAATATGGCTAAGAATTAGAGATGACTACATCGATCCACACATATGGAAAGAATTTAGTTGCATTACATTACATTTGAAAGGCTTTACATCGCTAGTTATATGTCAACTTGCGCCTTGTTCTCGTGGGCTATCATCTTCCTGTTTGTACAAATACATGTAAATTGAGTCCACTTTTAGTCCTGGTATATCAATAAATAGAATTATAGCTGAAAATTTTGAGTTTTCATTTTCTATTTCCGCATAAATCAGCAAGCTGTTGGGTTTTATATGACAATTATTGATCACCCATACATCGGAAAGAGCCTATGCTTGATTAATTTTAGTCCGATGTACGGTGACATGTACACACACTAGTAAAAACAACTCTAAACAAAAATAAAAGTTTTCGGTTACTCCCCTCTGATGATGTAAAATATTATCATTCGGCACACCTCGTCCGATTACATCAAATGTTTGATGTATAGTACCGTAGTCAGCCGAGGTGAGCCGAATGAGTATTTCTATCACAACAGGACAGTAGAAATCGGCATCATTAATAAAAAATAAACCTTCAGGTTTAAGACGAAACAAGTAAAAACACAAGGAGACGCATGTTTGATTAAAGTTTATTGCTTAAAGTTTTCCGAAGATAGCTATGTGACCGATTGCATGTTTAGTTCATTCTATGTAATTTTACTACCATTAAAACTTCATCCAGATATGTTAATTTTCAATTTGGCATTCAGCATGGTCCTTAAATGGGAATCAAATGATCACATAAAATATGTTATGATTATGCATTATTTCTTTGAAAATCTTTTTAATCTTTGCTCCCGAGAAAAAAGCAAGCAAACTAAGATCACAGTTAGTATAAGAAAATTCATCGTCCTTGTCTGACAGTTTCTGGTGTTACTAGTATGTTGGGGGTCTACTGATAAAATAGTGAATGTGCATTAATGCATTGTAAATCGTCTCTGATTCTTGAAAATTAGCAGAAATTGTGAATTTGTGATCCCTTGCCTTGCTTAGGGATTTAGTTAAAAGGGTGGGGCTGTTAGGAATTTGTTGTGATAATGCATTATTCCATTGAATTTGTTTGTTTTTTTTTTGCCTCTTTGCTTCTTTGCATCTTAGCAGGTAAATTGTTTTATGCCAGGATATTTTTCACTGATTTTGAAAATTTGGACTACTTGTTCAAGTATTTTGGTGTTTGGAGGAGCTCTATGCCTCAGCATTTCTATTTCAAAACAGATTTTCTGGTAGGGAACCCTGCAACATCCACAAAAATACCAATTTTATTTCTTAATACATGTTACATTGTTCATGATGTACATTAACTCAGTATATCATGTAAAAGTATGATTTAAGTATACAACTTCATCCTCTTAATTAAAAAAAAAAACAAAATTCAATAGAGCTACAACATGAACACTCTTCATTTTAAAGTTTTTTTTCTTTAAAAGCTTAAAAAAAAATTGAATGTTTCATTCTGCATTGTTTAACATCTTCTTCAAGAAATAGTACCGTGGGGATCCGGGTTAGAATAGGTCCTCAGTACCCCTTGCTTGTCGTAAAAGGCGATTAAATGGGGCGGTCCTTCGGATGAGACCGTATAAACGGAGGCCCCGTGTCACAGCAGGTGTGGCACGATAAAGATCCCTCCCTGCTCAAAGGCCTTAAGTGCCGAGCATAGGCTTTAATTTGCAGCCCTACACCGGCAATGGTGACGTCTCCATATCAGTGAAATTTCTGGAGAGGGACGTCGTTAAACAATATACAATCAATCAATCAATCTTCAAGAAATATAAGTAATTTTGGTGATACAGATGATTACCCTACAAGGGAAACTACTACAAACCCCTTACATTTATTTCATTAATTCATTGATTTCACTGATATATTTCGTGTATTCTCCATTGCGAAGCTCTTTCTATTTTGTGGTATGATTCTTGTCTGAGAGATTGTTGGTATGAGTATAGAGCAGCCTGGAGGTTCCCTGTCACCTGTTGACAGATCCCCAGAATTTGCCACGATATGTCTTTGTATAATGTAGGTATCAGGTGTCCGTCATCATAGTGAACTAAGGTCTGTAGATCATCTAGAGCTCTTTTTGCGCTTATTGTGTCTACGTGTCTGGAGCACAAGATTTCCAGCATGTATAACAGTATAAAGGGTGGGATATCTAAGTAGCCCTGATCATTCTGCACAGCAGACTGTTGTTCCGGTAACAATTCACTGATATAGTGGGTTTTATTGTTAAGTGTGATATCCCATGCAACAGCCTGTCTCATCTTTGTAGACCAGGACTGTCCCCCTACAGCCTCAGTATACATCTCTGTATCTACTTTAAAGTTATGCATGACATAGGTTTGTGCTAACGTGACCTTGATCATCTCTATAATAGATAAAGCTTCCATGTATCTAAGTGTCTTGTAATAATACATGGCTATGTACATCATGTCAGTAACAAAACCAAACTTGGCTGCTAATTTCAACATGTGACAGGACATTTTGTCAGCTCTATACCTCAGTTTGTTTTTATGTGTGTAAATTCCATGTGTAACATAAAAGCAGTTTTACAAAAGACGTTAGCTGTAAGTTTCTGCAGCATAATGACTTGATACTGTGTTAAGAGTGGTAAAGCAATCATCTGTTCTATTGTACATAGATACCTCATAGAGTTTTGCATGTTCACTTCCTTTAGTGGATCAGTAAAGATTTCCATCTCCATGTATATTTCTGCTTCCAACTCAATTTCAGAAACCAAATTTTGATCATGAGTACAGATGGGGAGTCTGTAGCTAGGAAAGACATTTAAAATATAAGGCCTAATGGAAGGACTGTGTAATAGGAATGTTATACCCTTCTCATATAACCTATACAGTCTAGTAAATAAATGATGTTGTTTTTCACCATAAATCTTACTCAGAAACATGTTGTTGTCTGGAATGAAAAAGTTAGGACAGACCCCCTCATACACCCATTTGAGAATTAGTTTTACACTCCAGGAGATTTTGTGGACACCATTGAGGTATTGTATTTTGTTGAATCACCCAGAAAAATGCCGTCTTCATGTGATAAGAGCAAAGTAATTTATCATCATCACCTACTCCATTATTGATTATTTCTGTTAAAAACAATTTAAGCAAGCCATAAGTTAAGAATTGAGAATGGTTCACTGCATACATAAGTTTTTGTTCTGCCAGAGAGAAAGAAATTCTCCATTCATGATCTTCGTGTCTACCTAGCTTATGTCCTATTGCTACAACGTGGCATCCATTTTTTACTATATCATCAACAACCTGAGGCTTGGGCCATGAATGGCATCTGTCTATCCATGAGGAGGCAGATGGAGGCCAGAAGTCACAAACAAAACAGACAGCAGCATCAACCTCTAATGTTCCATCTATTCTAACACTAGCACAGGGTCCATGTTCAGTATAATCGGATGATAATGAAGAGAACATGACCCTTCTCATTTTAGAACTAGATATATATAATCTGTTATAAATTCTAACACAAGCTCTCTGGATTACTATGTTCCTGCCTTGTGACAGTAAATTTAACAAAGTAAATCCGGGTGGACTATCAGAACAGTCACAGAGGATCAGTGTTTGTCTGTGTGTGTTGTAATACTGAGACTGAGATAATTCCCAGATCACACAGTGATTGTTTAGCCAGTACATATGGTCTAAATCTGATCCTTCCAGTCTGAATCCTTCTCTACGACTTCCACTCATTATGCTGAACAAAACACCTGTTCCCACTGAATTTTGGACCATATCCCTGATTTCAAGCACATCTCTCCTCATGGCTACCAGTTGTGATGTCCCCACTTTATGACACAGTCCCATAAACACTGACTCTGATACGGCTGTCTCACTGGCAAAAATTAAAGGAGAATTAAAAATAATCTTGTAGAATATGCCTTTTTGGAAACAATCATCATCATTAAGATAATTGATATTTTACTTTTAAAAACATTAAAAAAAAAGTTATGTGGAAACAAAATATAAGAATATACACTGAACCAAACTTCTAAGTGTTCACCTCACATTTTTTAAGTTTTAAAGAACAAATGCAAACAATTAATAATTTCGTTAATTCATGCTTAATAATGCATATTTCAGTTCGATGTTGCGCAAATTTCATGAAAGTATCTCGTCAGAATTTTTAGCAAAGTTTCAGGGAAATGATGTACCCTCAAAATGAAAACTCACACAAAGATATTTCTTTGGAGTAAGACCACCATTCGCTCTATTACTGCAAGACATACTTTACTGTTGGATACAATGTACCCCTGAATATGAGATGGACCCATCTGCTGCCACACCTACTGCCTAGATTTTTCCAAACCGTTGAAATTGAGTAGAAGGGGGGGGACTTAAAATTTCTTATAAAAATCAAAAATGTGTTCAATGGGATTCAGATCAGGAGATCTGAAGATGCATCATCAAACAGAAGTATTTTGGTCAATATCCTTGGACGTTTATCACGTAAGGACACCGCTTTAAGGATGATTCAGACTACATGACCTGATATCAGACTGTCACAAGCACCGATTTCTTTATCATACGATGTCATTTTCATACGATTGAATTCTTTTGTTTTCATGTTTCTAGCATTGTTTCAGGACAATTTAACTGTCTTTAAATCTGGTGTGACGCAAAATTTTGGCCTCAGACGAAGAACAAAGTCACTTCCGGTTTGGTTAGATTTTGTCCAAAACTTTCAAATTGTGATAAATTGGCAATGAAAAAAGACGCACAGCCTATCAAAAAATGTGTTTGAATGGGTTTTGATACGGGCTGTTAATTTTTAAAAGTAATATCAAGGACAATTGAACACTGAAATAAAAGTTAGTAAAACGTGGTGCAAGGATGGTCCAGATATCAACATTCTAACGGCTCTCCCTTCTTTCTCAATGGTCATTTTGCCAATGTTTTGTGTTTTTTAGTGAAACCGGTTTTTAAAATTTGATAATGATCACAAAAATTTACTAATTACACAAAAAAAAGTGCCACAAAGTACGGATTTATTGTTTTTAAGGTTCGTCATGGATCATTGGTTTTCATCGGTGATATTTATTTTTCTTTGTACAATTGTTGAGAGGACTCATTTGTTGTAATAATTTGAAAATATCATACCATTCCAAAGAGTAGTTTTTAAATAAATACATTTGTAAAAGTGAACACTTAGAAGTTTTGTTAAGTGTAGTTTTGTGCCATGTGTTACAGGTTCTAATGCAAAGTAATAAGAATATGCTGTTATCCAACTTTTATTTGCGAGTGAGAAATTTTCGCAAAGTTCGCTAGAGCTTCGTCATTTCTCGCCCCGAACAGGTCCTTAAAGTGTATGTGTCTATTGAGTATGAACAAGGCTAAATCGAGAAAGTTTATCTTCGCGAACTAGCTCATCCCTGGTAAATCGCAAAATAAAGTCGTCGCGAATGACAGTTGTTTCACAGTTTTGATTCAGACATTATACAATAAAGTTAAAGAATAGTATATTACACTTATCATAACTTACATTTGTGACGTTCGTCTGTGTTCCATGTTTTTTTTTTTAAGGAAATTATGAAAATATAGGGAAGAACATATACGTTTTATACAGTATAATTAGAACAAAAAAGACCACTACTTTACTCTATAGTAATATATATCATTATTACCTAATCAAGTAAATTTTGTTGTTTTATTAGAGATTTAATATTTTCATCTATTCTGGATGTGTTTTCAGTTTTCCTTATCTTTTCAAACCGATCTATTGACGGTCAATAGAATGCGCCTTCTATTGACCGGTCAATAGACTGCGCGTTCTATTGACCGGTGACGTATTTCGTCAAAAACGATCCGGGTTTTGAATTAAGTTGTTTGTAACACTGCACAGACATGGTAAACAATTATCTCATTCGATCTTTCTGCATTGGTTTTAAAAATTGTGTGATTTCAATGGTCGGATATTTTATTTAATAAGAGTTACTTTTAATTTATAACTGTGGGATGTGGAGACTGGTCCTTCGGGTGAGACCTGTCAACCGAGGTCACGTGTAGCAGTAGGTGCTCTGCTGGCACGAAAAAGGCCCCTCTCCACCGGGAAGTGTCGGCGTCTCCATAAGAGTGAAAAATTCTCGAGAGGAATGTATACAATAGTCTATACAATCAATCTTTAATTAATATTACAGATGCACCGTATCTAGGTAAAAATTAACAATATGGTACGGGAACCTTATGTACTGAATATAAAATTTCGAACACTTAATACGGAAAATAAAATTAGGTAATAAAGCAATTATTTAATGCCTGAACAGTCAATAGACCAGAATATTTTTCCCGAGGGGCAGGAAACACCTCAGTGTGTTCTATTGCCCGAGGCCAGCGGCCAAATAATTGTATATTATTTTTATCACATATGCCATTCTGCCATTGACGGGAGACTCCTTAGAATTCCTTTTTACCCTTTTCAGCGGTAACTAGATTAAGTAATATGAGCTGCAATTTTGAAAATTTAAGTTTGCTGTTAAAATATGTTTTTTTTTCAAATACTTTATTCAATGAAAACATGATAACAAGATAATTTTGGGTCAATGACATCAGCAGATGTCCCCATATAATAACCCTCAATAGGGGTGCCAGGGGTTCCCTAGATTGGATAGCAAAATATATGTATTTTGAAAAATGTAACAATATTTAAATCAATAGAGTATATAAAGTAATCAATTTGTATATTGACATAGTACAGATACAGATAGAAAATGATACCTTTATGTTTCTAGGGGAACATATAAAACACTGTCCAACACACCCCTGAGCAACATGTATAGAGGGCCAGGTCACCCTCATATATCTCATATAAAGATTATATTATGACAATAATTACAAGTTTAAAGCTAAAGATCTCAAAATGTGAAAATTGTATGAGATGCTTTGGGATCGTTGAGTCACAAGATAGATTTTCATGAGAGCGTTTTTCAAAAAAAATTAACATATTTTCACTTGTAGTGTTATTTTTCATAATTCTACATTTCATTTTATATTTAAATATTTTACAAGCAATAAATGATAAGACATTATTATTCAAAACAAAAGTATTTTGGTTTATACCATGTCTAAAACCAACATCATTTCTCCAACTTATATCTATACCTATGATTTCAGAGACTTTGTTCCATATTAATTTAACTTGAATGCATTCAAAAATCAGATGCTTAGAATTCTCTTCACTGCGACAAACTGGACAGTTTTTATCAATATTTTATTCCATTTACTAAGATAGAGATTTTTCGTTAGTAAATTATGTACTAGTTTATAATTAGATTCAGCAACATTTTCATCAAGAATTTTTCTAATTTTTTCCTCATATACTTTTTACCATTGATTTGCGTAGTTGATATTAAACTTTTTTGACCATATATAGTTTCCATAATCGGCCTTTGAGACTTAGTTGCAATAAAATTTTGTAGAAAAATTTTGATGTTTTGTTTTCAATGTTTTATTTTTTATTGTGAAATTTAAAGGAAAATGAATTACATGTGTTGTTAAGATTGATAAAAGGAATATTACTCGAATTTATATCTTGCTATTTACTAACAATTGTTTTAATTACTAAGTATTTACAAAGATAGTTTTGTTTTTTGTTAAGTTTTTTCTGAGAGATTTGAGTCCGTTTTCATAAAAAAAATCTTTTAAATATTTATAACCACTTTCAATCCAGTTTTTAAAATAAATAATTTTTCCTTTATATTTCAAGTCCTTATTAAACCATATATTTTCAAGCAAAAGTTTGATCGGTGCGCTTATTTCATTTTGTGTTTTACACTGATTAAACGCACAAAGGACTTCCTTATAAAAGCGAGGTAACTTAGAGAGTATGTTAAAGTCTGTAGTATCAGTAATATTTGATCGTACAAGGTAGTGTAAATTAAGTCCGTATTGCATTAAACAAGCATTTAAAACATCTTTTAAACTTTTTTCAGTAATTATAATTTTAGAAACCCATGCGGCTTTAGATGCCTATACTTTCGTCTCAAAATCAATAATCCCTATTCCTCCATTATTATTAACTTCGCGAATGAGTGTATTTCGTTTAATTCGTTCACGATTTCTCCAAATAAATGAATATATCAATCTGTTCAGTTTTTTAATAAAACTGCTATCCGGATTATCTAAAACGTTAGCCGTGTATATGAGTTTTGCTAAAATTAATGAATTTATTATCTGACATTTTACAAAAATGGTAGAATGATTTATTATGATAAATTTGTATGTAACTTTAACCTTAATGATCAATTAGACTAATATTAAGCAGAAGAACAAAAATCTACATACAATCCAATATACAGTTTTATATAAGAAATCGTTATTGTATAGGACTACAATAATGTAATTTTGATACAATCTAAGCTTATAAATAGTTTTTCCATCGCAAATATGATCAACATAAGTTTATTAACGTTATTTTTTCTCTCATTGAAATAGTTATTTACAATTTTGAAACAAAAAATTCCGACATCAAAGTTGCAGCTAATATTGCTTTAACTTTTGCCATTTGGTTTCCTGAAAGTTGACAGAATCGTACAATTGTGGGGCAAACATTTCAGAAACAGTCATCTAGAGATGAGAAAATTTTAAGTTTGTTTTGTGTCATGTAAAGACGGAATGGTAAACAAAATGTTTGATTTGAATAGTGTAAACATATCTGTGTATTTGAATTTCTAATGAAGTCCAATTTACAATAACATCTGAAAAATCAGGTGACAAAACAGAAAATATACTCCTAAGGACAATGATGCAGAAATGAATAAAAATAGAAATGAGGACGTCCAAATTAAAAAAAATATATATAAATGAGACTATGTTCTTCGGGACGATGATTGATATACACAATAAAAATGAAATTAAGGACATATACAAAACAGAAAGTGGAAATGTGAATAGTGTTCCTGAGGACAAAGGTGTTGACACTGACAAAAGAAAATAAGGCCTCAATCTAAAAATGAGAGAAATTACTTAACACATCAAGATTGACAATAAAACTAACAGTGAATCGACAAACAAAAACTGAAAGTGAGGACACAAACAAAACTGAAAGTGAGGACAAAAACTGAAAGTGAGGACACAAACAAAACTTAAAGTGAGGACACAAACAAAACTGAAAGTGAGGACGAGAATAAAGTCACTGAGGACAAAAGTTGAGACAAAGAAGAAGGATATGATTTGTTTCTACAGTAGCATGTTATCTCCTGGTTTTATATACCTGCACTTCAATGTACATTTCTTTGTTCAATCCTTCCAGACACATCACCTTGCGATATCTATTCTCTATTAAATTAAATTTTTCGTTTTTTGAGTGATTTTACTTTTATCATTTATCAAAATATAAAAAATAAAGTGTTTTCAGGGTTCTTTTATTTCCTGATTATATTTTCATACAGTATTTTGTTTTTTATTTGACCACAAATCTACATTTAGTAATGCTGTAATCAATGAATTTCGTGTGTTAAAGTATTTGTCATTTTCATGTTTATAGAATAGAATGCTATTCAGGGTTAGGGTTAGGAATAGCCTTTTTCTTTACTCCTCACTAAGATATTGACAGTGGTGGGAAAACTTTAAAAGTCCTGTGCAACACAATATTCACGAAGTGGTGAGAATCAGATTTCGATTCTCAAAAATTCCACAGAACTATTTAAAAAATTAAAATCAGAAGATTTTTTCAAAATCAACAGCTAAAAAGCTTAATGACTTTTCAACTATTACACAATAATTCCCCACGATAAATTTAAGTCAAGGTTTTTTTTTTTATATCATTGACAGCTGCTTTTTTCAATAATTATGAAGCTCGTTTTACTTACCTGGTCATTGGTTATTCTGATTGCATACGCACGTACTCTGAAGTTGATATCAAGGTGATGCTTCAGTTTCTCATTGGTCAGTCAAATCAGCATCGGGTTCTTTGAATAAAAAAGACACTGTGACGCTGAACTTCAGTAGCCTAATACATAGGCCTATTAATATTAAATATATTTTTTTAAATTGTTGAAAGAACCGAATGGATACCGATCTGAATGTAACATTTTACTTGTCCATGTCAATAGTCCGAAATGTCTGACGTTTTCCGGGCTTCATAAAAATTTTTATATTTTACACCGTCTTCACCCGAAGCCGATTTTCTATACACTGGAACCAAATTAGATGATTAATTCGCAATTCATCAACAGTACAATAATTAAAATACTCACCAATATCGATGAAAAAATCACCACTTCACATTCGATATGGAATTTGCAAGATTTTAAAATGCATGCACGGAATGAAGACAAGTTATAAGTGTCAGATAAAATGTTTTCATTTGGATTGATTTATTTCATAAACGAGCCATAAAAATGATGTTGGTGAGTATAGTAAAGGTTTTTCTGTTGATAATTTGTGAATTCTAAGTTGTGATGGATACAAATTCATTTCTCTTTGATAGCTGTGTGCTGAATAAAAGAAACATTGTGAAGGATAAAAACCTATTTTTCTAAGAGAGCGGAGTGCAGAAAAGACAATGGGAATTAACAAATCTTATTTCTAACTTAAAAATGTAAAGTATTGTATGTACCAATTAACCATTAAGCATGATTAAATCTGTATTTACTATATCTTATGAATTTGTAAATCTATCAAGTTATAAGAAATAACATTGTTATTTTAGCGTATTTATGTATAATTAATAATTTCGAAGAATTTTTTGTGACTGATTTATTTTTTCCTTTTTATAATAAAATTTTTAATGCATGATGTGTAGATCTGTTTTCACAGTTTTAGATTGTAGACTGTAGCCAATGACTCCTACTTGACCTTATTGAATGACTTCTACTTGACCTTATTGAATGCCATGTACATGACCTTATTGAATGACTTCTACTTGACCTTATTGAATGACCTCTACTTGGCCTTATTGAATGACTTCTACTTGACCTTATTGAATGCCATGTACATGACCTTATTGAATGACTTCTACTTGACCTTATTAAATGACTTCTACTTGGCCTTATTGAATGACTTCTACTTGACCTTACTGAATGACTTCTACTTAGCCTTATTGAATAACTTCTACTTGGCCTTAAGAAATGACCCTTACTTGGCCTTACTGAATGACTTCTACTTGGCCTTTAGAAATGACTTCTACCTGGCCTTAAGAAATGACTTCTATTTGACCTTATTGAATGACTTATACTTGGCCTTAAGAAATGACTTCTACTTGGCCTTAAGGAAACTCTAAACAATGCACACTAAAAATCCAGTCCAATACGGAATATTTTTTGGCTTCTTTGCATCTAAGCAGGTAAATTGTTTTAAGTAAGGATATTTTTCACTGATTTTGAAATTTTGGACTACTTGTTCAAGTATTTTTTTGTTTGGAAGGGCTCTATCGAAGCCTAGTCTAATTCAAATGCGCATGACTTTGCGCAGTTTTTTTTAATTTCATGCAGTCATTTGTGCGACAGCACATTTTTGCCAAATATTTTGATTTTAATACAAAATTAACATAATCTGTAATCCCTTTTCGTCTGAAAATGTGATTTTACGAATTAATAAGGAAAAAGGCGAAATGGCTCTAACGATGTCACCATTTTCGGATTTTGTAAGCAATGCATGACGTCAAAGAATGACGTATGACTCGCTTGTAATTGCCTCCCGTCCATGGAAATTATATTAAAAACTTATGACAGAAAATCTAAAGAACATCTAAAGAAACATACTAGCAAATCGAAACATTACATTTTTTTACCAAAAAATAAAAAAAAACATATGCGGAGATAATTTATCTGCACTGATTTTTATGTATATCGTTATATGGCAATTTTAGAGGTATAGGGTTAATTTAGTAATTAATTCCTAGACAACCTAGATGGTGAACGTTTTTGAAATTTCCCAGTTTTATGAATTTTTACAATACTTTCATTGACATGAATGAAAAAGAAATCCCTGGGACAGAAATACACAAAATCTGGAAAAAATGTGATAATTTGGCGTTTTTCTAGCAAATTTCCAAAGGGTTCTATAGTAAAGATTAACAACTTTTGAGATGGCCCCCGAAAAAAATCAGAATTGTACACATTCGATTATTTAATCTTTAAACAAATGAATACAACAGTAAAAATTTTACTTTCAGAAATAATTAGACTCGGCCTCGGCCAGGATATTTTCACTGATTTTGAAATTTTGGACTACTTGTTCAAGTATTTTTGTGTTTGGAAGGACTCTATCAATTATTGCCTCAAGGTTATCATTCGATATGGAATTTGCAAGATTTTAAAATGCATGCACGAAATGAAGACAAGTTTTAACTGTCAGATAAAATGTTTTTATTTGGATTGATTTATTTCATAAACGAACCATAAAAATGATGCTGGTGAGTATAGTAAAGGTTTTTCTGATGATAATTTGTGAATTCTAAGTTGTGATGGATACAAACACATTTCTCTTTGATAGCTGTGTGCTGAATAAAAGAAACATTGTGAAGGATAAAAACCTATTTTTCTAAGAGAGCGGAGTGCAGAAAAGACAATGGGAATTAACAAATCTTATTTCTAACTTAAAAATGTAAAAAAAATTGTATGTAACAATTAACCATTAAGCATGATTAAATCTGTATTTACTATATCTTATGAATTTGTAAATCTATCAAGTTATAAGAAATAACATTGTTATTTAAGCGTATTTATGTATAATTGATAATTTCGAAGCATTTTTTGTGACTGATTTATTTTTATTTTTTATAATACTTTAGTAGCCAATGACCCCTACTTGACCTTATTGAATGACTTCTACTTCACCTTATTGAATGACTTCTAGATGACCTTATTGAATGACTTCTACTTGGCCTTATTGAATGACTTCTACTTGGCTTTATTGAATGACTTCTACTTGGCCTTAAGAAATGACCCTTACTTGGCCTTACTGAATGACTTCTACCTGGCCTTAAGAAATGACTTCTACTTGACCTTATTGAATGAATTCTACTTGGCCTTATTGAATGACTTCTACTTGGCCTTATTGAATTACTTCTACTTGGCCTTATTGAATGACTTCTACTTGGCTTT
>PRKT01000182.1:187184-220295 GCA_003671525.1 Saccostrea glomerata
TTTTTTTTTTTTTTTTTTTTTGCTTCTTTGCATCTGAGCAGGTAAATTGTTTTAAGTAAGGATATTTTTCACTGATTTTGGACTAATTTTGGACTACTTGTTCAAGTATTTTTGTGTTTGGAAGGGCTCTATCGAGGCCGAGTCTAATTCGAATGCGCAGTTTTTTTTTATTTGCAAGCAGTCATTTGTGCGACAGTACACCTTTGCCAATTATTATAATTTTAATACAAAATTAACATTATCTGTAACCCCTATTCGTCTGAAAATGTGATTTTACGAAAATGTTTAGAAAAAAACGCCGAAATAGCTCTAATGACGTCACCATTTTCGGATTTTGTAAGCAATGCATGACACCGAAGAATGACATATGACTCGCGTGAATTGCCTCGCGCCCATGGAAATTATACTAAAATCTTATGACATAACATCTTAAGAATATCAAAAGAAACATACTAGCAATCGAAACATTACTATTTTTACCGAAAAAACATATGCGCCGATAATTCATCTGGACTGATTTTTATTTAAACCGTGATATTGCAATTTTAGGGATATTGGGTACATATAGTAATTAATTCCTAGACAAACCTCTATGGTGAACTTTTTAGAAATTTCACAATTTGGTGACTTTTTACAATAACTTTCATTGACTTGAATGAAAAAAAATCCCTAGAGCAGAAATGCAAAATAAAAAACTGAAAAACATGTGATAATTTGGCTTTTTTCTAGCAAATTCACACAGAGTCCAATAATATAAATTGACAACTTTTGAGAAGGTCTCCTAAAAAACCAGGATTGTAAACATTCGATTTTTTAATCTTAAAACAATAAATACAACAGTTAAATTTTACTTTCAAAAAATTATCAAAATCCCTATGGCAGAAATAATTAGACTCGGCCTCGTTAAGCAAGGATATTTTTCACTGATTTTGAAATTTTGGACTACTTATTCAAGTATTTTTGTGTTTGGAAGGACACTACCAATTATTGCCTCAGCATTTCAATTTAAAAAAATTTTTCTTAACCTTAGAGGGAACCCTGCAACATCCACGAAAATTAGAATTTTATTTCTTAATACATTTTACATTATTCATGATGTACATTAATTTAATATATAATGTAAAAGTATGATTTAAATATACAACAAAATTCAATATAGCTACAACATGTACAATGAATTTACTCTAATTTTATAGATTTTTTCTTAAAAAGAAAATTGTCTGATTCATTTTGCATTGTTTTACATCTTCTTCAAGAAATATAATATATGTAATTTAGATAATATAGATGATTACCCTGTAAGGAAAACTACTACAGACCCCTTACATTTATTTCATCATTTCATTGATTTCACCGACAGATTTCGTGTATTCTCATTTGCGTAGCACTTTGTATTTTGTGGTATGATTCTTGTCTGAGAGATTGCTTGTATGAGTATAGAGCAGCCTGAAGGTTCCCTGTCGCCTGTTGACATATCCCTAGAATCTGCCACGATATGTCTCTGAGGTGTTCTTCTATAAATTGTCTCTGATGATAGTGAACCATGGTATGTAGATCAACCAGAGCTGTTAGTACTCCCATTGTGTCTATATGTCTGTAGCACAAGATTTCCAGCATGTATAATAATATAAAGGGTGGGATAAGTAATGAATAAAAATCATTCTGCAGAGCAGACTGTTGTTCCGGTAACAATTCACTGATGTATTGGATTTTATTGTTAAGTATGATATCCCATGCAACAGCCTGTCTCATCTTTGTTGACCAGGACTGTCCTCCTACAGCCTCAGTATACCTCTCTATATCTACATTATACTTATACATCATATGTGGCTGTGCTAACTTGACCTTGATCATCTCTATAATAGATAACGCTTCCATGTATCTAAGTGTCTTGTAATAATACATGGCTATGTAAATCCTGTCAGTCACATAACCAAACTTGGATGCTAATTTCAGCATGTGACAGGAGATTTTGTCAGCTCTATACCTCAGTTTGTTTTTATGTGTTAGTTTCCATGTGTAACATAAAAGCAGTTTCAAGAAAGACGTTTGATGTAAGTTTCTGCAGCATAATGACTTGATACTGTGTTAAGAGGGGTAAAACTATCATCTGTTCTATTGTTTGTAGAAATCTCATAGAGTTTTGTATGTTTACTTCGTTAAGAGAATCATTATAAACTTGTATCTCATGGCATAGGTGTGCATCCAACTCAAAATCAGAAAGCAAAGTTTGATCATAAGTACAGAGGGGGAGTCTGTAGCTCGGAAAGACATTTAAAATATAAGGCCCAATGGAGGGACTGTGTAATAGGAATGTTATTCCCTTCTCATACAACCCATACAGTTTACTATATAAATGCTGTTGTTTTTCGCCATGAATTTTGTTCAAAAACATGTTGTTACCTGGAATGAAAAAGTTAGGACAGACCCCCTCATACACCCATTTGAGAATGAGTTTCAAACAAACCCAGAAACAGACTAGGAGATTTTGTGGACGCCATTCAAGTTTTGTATTTTGTTGAATCACCCAGAAAATTGCCGTCTTCATGTGATAGGAGCATAGTAATTTATCATCTTCTCCAACTCCATTATTGATTATTTCTGTTAAAAACAATTTAAGCAAGCCATAAGTTAAGAATTGAGAATGGTTCACTGCATACATAAGTTTTTGTTCTGCCAGAGAGAAAGAAATTCTCCATTCATGATCTTCGTGTCTACCTAGCTTATGTCCTATTGCTACAACGTGACATCCATTTTTTACTATATCATCAACAACCTGAGGCTTGGGCCATGAATGACATCTGTCTATCCATGAGGAGGCAGATGGAGGCCAGAAGTCACAAACAAAACAGATAGCAGCATCAACCTCTAATGTTCCATCTATTCTAACACTAGCACAGGGTCCATGTTCAGTATAATCGGATGATAATGCAGAGCACATCATCCGTCTAAATTTAGAACTAGATATATATAATCTGTTATAAATTCTAACACAAGCTCTCTGGATTACTCTGTTCCTGCCTTGTGACAGTAAATATAACAAAGTAAATCCGGGTGGACTATCAGAACAGTCACAGAGGATCAGTGTTTGTCTGTGTGTGTTGTAATACTGAGACTGAGATAATTCCCAGATCACACAGTGATTGTTTAGCCAGTACATATGGTCTAAATCTGATCCTTCCAGTCTGAATCCTTCTTTACGACTTCCACTCATTATGCTGAACAAAACACCTGTTCCCACTGAATTTTGGACCATGTCCCTGATTTCAAGCACATCTCTCCTCATGGCTACCATTTGTGATGTCCCCACTTTATGACACAGTCCCATAAACACTGACTCTGATACGTGTTGTATGGCTGTCTCACTGGCAAAAATTAAAGGAGAATTAAACATAATCTTGTAGAATATGCCTTTTTGGAAATAATCATCATCATTAAGATAATTGATATTTTACTTTTAAAAACATTTTTAAAAAAGTTATGTGGAAACAAAATATAAGAATATAGTTTTGTGCCATGTGTTACAGGTTTTAATGCAAAGTAATAAGAATATGCTGTTATCCAACTTTTATTTGCGAGTGAGAAATTTTCGCGAAGTTCGCTAGAGCTTCGTCATTTCTCGCCCCGAACAGGTCCTTAAAGTGTATGTGTCTATTGAGTATGAACAAGGCTAAATCGAGAAAGTTAATCTTCGCGAACTAGCTTATCCCTGGTAAATCGCAAAATAAAGTCGTCGCGAATGACAGTTGTTTTACAGTTTTGATTCAGACATTATACAATAAAGTTCAAGAATAGTATATTACACTTATCATAACTTACATTTGTGACGTTCGTCTATGTTCCATGTTTTATTTTTTTTTAAGGAAATTATGAAAATATAGGGAAGTACATATGTTTTATACAGTATAATTAGAAAAAAAAAGACCACTACTTTACTCTATAGTAATATATATCATTATTTTTATCACATCTGCCATTCTGCCATTGACGGGAGACTCCTTGGAAATCCTTTTTTTCCCTTTTCAGCGGTAACTAGATTAAAGTAATATGAGCTGCAATTTTGAAAATTTAAGTTTACTGTTAAAATATGGTGTTTTTTTCAAATACTTTATTCAATGAAAACATGATAACAAGATAACTTTGGGGCAATAACATCCGCAGATATCCCCCTATAATAACCCTCACTAGGGGTGTCATGGGCTCCCTAGATTGGGTAGCAAAATATATGTATTTTGAAAAATGTAACAATATTTAAATCAATAGAGTATATAAAATAATCAATTTGTATATTGACAAAGTACAGATACAGATAAAAAATGATACCTTTATGTTTGTAGGGGAACATACAAAACACTGTCCAACACACCCCCTGAGCAACATGTATAGAGGGCCAGGTCACCCTCATATACCTCATATAAAGATTATATTATAACAATAATTACAAGTTTAATGCTAAAGATCTCAAAATGTGAAAATTGTATGAGATGCTTTGGGATCGTTGAGTCACAAGATAGAATTTCATGAGAGCATTTTTCAAAACACATTAAGATATTTTCACTTGTAGTGTTCTTTTTCATAATTCTACATTTCATTTTATATTTAAATATTTTACAAGCAATACATTATTCAAAACAAAAGTATTTTGGTTTATACCATTACTAAAACCAACAACATTTCTCCAACTAATATCTATACTTATCATTTCAGAGACTTTGTTCCATATTGATTTAACCTGAATGCAATCAAAAATCAAACTTAGAATTCTTTTCACTGCGACACACTGGATAGTATTTATCAATGTCTTTATTCCATTTACTAAGATAGAGATTATTCGGTAGTAAATTATGTACTAGTTTATAATTAAATTCAGCAATATTTTTATAAAGAATTTTTCTACTTTTTCCTCATATATTTTTTGCCATTGATTTGCGTAGTTGATATTAAACTCTTTTGACCATATAGTTTCAAAATCGGCCTTTGAGACTTATGTTGCAATAAACTTTTGTAGAAAAATGTTGATGTTTTGTTTTCAATGTTTTCTTTTTGATTGTGAAATTTAAAGGAAAATGAATTACATGTGTTGTTAGTATTGATTAAAGGAATATTACTCGAATTTATACCTTGCCATTTACTAAAGATTGTTTTAATTACTAAGTATTTACACAGATAGTTTTGTCTTTTGTTAAGTTTTTTCTGAATTTCTGTGAAAGATATGAGTCCGTTTTCATCAAAAAGATCTTTTACATTTTTATAACCACTTTCAATCCAGTTTTTAAAATAAATATTTTTTCCTTTATATTTCAAGTACTTATTCAACCACATATTTTCACGCAAAAGTTTGTTCGGTGCGCTTATTTCATTTTGTGCTTTACACTGATTAAACGCACAAAGGACTTCCTTATAAAAGCGAGGTAACTTAGAGAGTATTAAAGTCTGTAGTATCAGTGATATTTGATAGTACAAGGTAGTGTTAATTAAGTCCGTATTGCATTAAACAAGAATTTAAAAGATCTTTTAAACTTTTCAGTAATTATAATTTTAGAAAAACCATGCGGCTTTTGATGCCTATACTTTCGTCTCAAAATCAATAATTCCTATTCCTCCATAGGAGTAACTTCGCGAATGAGTGTATTTCGTTTAATTCGTTCACGATTTCTCCAAATAAATGAATATATCAATCTGTTCAGTTTTTTTTTAATAAAACTTCCATCCGGATTATCTAAAACATTAGCCATGTATATGAGTTTTGATAGAATTAATGAATTTATTATCTGACATTTTCCAAAAATGGTAAAATGTGTTATGATAAATTTGTATGTAACTTTAACCTTAATGATCAATTAGACTAATATAAAGCAGAAGAAAAAATCTACATACAATCCAATATACAGTTTTATAAAAGAAATCGTTATTGTATAGGACTACAATAATGTAATTTTGAGTCAATCTAAGCTTATAAATAGTTCTTATTAAGAATAAAATTTGATATATAACATATGTATAAGAGGTATTTAAACACAGATTTGATGTTATTATATTTTAAATAACTAATTATTATTTATAAGAAATCTGTACCCCTATTGACTTTTGTACATGATAATTTGATATACATACAATAATTAATGATTCAGTATTTATACCATTCATTGAAAAAAATTCATCTTTAATGTCAACACATAAATAAATCTTAAATACTTCTTAAATAAAGATATAAAATGCAACTTGGAGACATTTTCCATACATATAGTATCTCATCATTAAAGGATACCGAATTATGAGCATATCGTAATTAGCGTTTGTCGCAGATCCAAGAAACCACCGCGCGTGTGTTGGTTTAACGATACTTCTTTGATGCCTTTGATGTTCCCATTCAGGGAAGTTAAATTATTTCAATATTTTTGGGAAAAAAATTACAAAAACTACATTTCTTTTTAAAATTTATTAAATATTTAATAATCATTCCTAAATAAAACATTATTTGAATAAAATTAAATGTTGTGTACGAGTTGACTCCTCGATTTTGTATACGAGTTGACTTTTTGTGTACGAGTTGGTCTGTGTACGACTCGGTTTGTGTAGGACACCAAACAAAACTGAAAGTGAGGACACAAACAAAACTGAAAGTGAGGACAAAAACAAAATTGAAAGTGAGGACGAGAATAAAGTCACTGAGGACAAAAGTTGAGACAAAGAAGATGGATATGATTTGTTTCTACAGTAGCATGTTATCCCCTGGTTCTATATACCTGCATTTCAATGTGCATTTCTTTGTTCAATCCTTCCAGACACATCACCTTGCGATATCTACTCTCTATTAAATTAAATTTTCGTTTTTTGAGTGATTTTATTTTCATCATTTAACAAGAGTCCTGTAATATTAAAAATAAAGTGACTGCAGGGTTCTTTTATTTCCTGATTATATTTTCATGCAGTATTTTGTTTTTTATTTGACCACAAAACTACATTTAGTAATGCTGTAATCAATGAATTTCGTGTGTTAAAGTATTTGTCATTTTCATGTTAATAGAATAGAATGTTATTCAGGGTAAGGGTTAAGAATAGCCTCTTTTTTTTTACTCCTCACTAAGATATTGATTGGAAAACTTCAAAAGTTCTTTGCAACACTATATTCAAGAAGTGGTGGGAATCAGATTTCGATGCTCAAAAATTCCACAGAACTATTCAAAAAATTGAAATCAGAAGATTTTTTTCAAAATCAACAGCTTAAAAGCTTAATGACTTTTCAACTATTACACAATAATTCCCCACGATCAATTTAAGTCAAGGTTTTTTTTAATATCATTGACAGCTGCTTTTTTCAATAATTATGGAGCTCGTTTTACTTACCTGGTCATTGGTTATTCTGATTGCATACACACGTACGCTAAAGTTGACATCAAAGTGATGCTTCAGTTTCTCATTGACAATATCTAGTTCTATCGTCAGTCAAATCAGCATCGGGTTCTTTGAATAAAAACGACACTGTGACGCTGAACTTCTGTAGCCTAATACATAAGCCTAATAAAATTAAATATATTTTTTTTAAATTGTTGAAAGAACCGAATGGATACCGATCTGAATGTAACATTTTACTTTTCCATGTCAATAGTCCGAAATGTCTGACGTTTTCCGGGCTTCATAAAATTTTTTATATTTTACACCGTCTCCACCGGAAGCCGATTTTCTATACACTGGAACCAAATTAGATGAATAATTCGCAATTCATCAACGGTACAATAATTAAAGTACTCACCAATATCGATGAAAAAATCACCACTTCACATTCGATATGGAATTTGCAAGATTTTAAAATGCATGCACGAAATGAAGACAAGTTTTAACTGTCAGATAAAATGTTTTCATTTGGATTGATTTATTTCATAAACGAACCATAAAAACGATGTCGGTGAGAATAGTAAAGGTTTTTCTGTTGATAATTTGTGAATTCTAAGTTGTGATGGATACAAACACATTTCTCTTTGATAGCTGTGTGCTGAATAAAAGAAACATTGTGAAGGATAAAAACCTATTTTTCTAAGAGAGCGGAGTGCAGAAAAGACAATGGGAATTAACAAATCTTATTTCTAACTTAAAAATGTAAAATATTGTATGTAACAATTAACCATTAAGCACGATTAAATCTGTATTTACTATATCTTATGAATTTGTAAATCTATCAAGTTATAAGAAATAACATTGTTATTTTAGCGTATTTATGTATAATTGATAATTTCGAAGAATTTTTTGTGACTGATTTATTTTTACTTATTATAATGAATTTTTAATGCATGATGTGTAGATCTGTTTTCACAGTTTTAGATTGTAGACTGTAGCCAATGACTCCTACTTGACCTTATTGAATGACTTCTACTTGACCTTATTGAATGACATCTACATGACCTTATTGAATGACTTCTACTTGGCCTTATTGAATGACTTCTACATGACCTTATTGAATGACTTCTACTTGGCCTTATTGAATGACCTCTACGTGGCCTTATTAAATGACTTCTACTTGGCCTTAAGAAATTACCCTTACTTGGCCTTACTGAATGACTTCTACTTAGCCTTTAGAAATTACTTCTATTTGACCTTATTGAATGACTTCTACTTGGCCTTAAGAAATGACTTCTACTTGGCCTTAAGGAAGCTCTAAACACTGCACACTAAAAATCCAGTCCAATACGAAATATTTTTTTGGCTTCTTTGCATCTAAGCAGGTAAATTGTTTTAAGCCAGGATATTTTTCTCTGATTTTGAAATTTTAGACTAATGGATCAAGTATTTTTGTGTTTGGAAGGGCTCTATTGAAGCCTAGTCTAATTCAAATGCGCATGACTTTGCGCAGTTTTTTTTATTTCATGCAGTCATTTGTGCGACAGCACATTTTTGCCAAATATTTTGATTTTAATACAAAATTAACATTATCTGTAACCCCTATTCGTCTGAAAATGTGATTTTACGAAAATAATAAGGAAAAAGGCGAAATGGCTGTAACGATGTCAAGATTTTCGGATTTTGTAAGCAATGCATGACGTCAAAGAATGACGTATGACTCGCTTGTAATTGCCTCCCGTCCATGGAAATTATATTAAAAACTTATGACAGAAGATCTAAAGAACATCAAAAGAAACATACTAGCAATCGAAACATTACATTTTTTACCAAAAAATAAAAAAACATATGCGGAGATAATTCATCTGCACTGATTTTTATGTATATCGTTACATGGCAATTTTAGAGGTATAGGGTTGATTTAGTAATTAATTCCTAGACAACCTAGATGGTGAACGTTATTGAAATTTCCCACTTTGATGACTTTTTACAATACTTTCATTGACATGAATGGAAAAGAAATCCCTGGGACAGAAATACACAAAATCTGGAAAAAATGTGATAATTTGGCGTTTTTCTAGCAAATTCCCATAGGGTTCTATAGTAAAGATTAACAACTTTTGAGATGGCCCCAGAAAAAATAAGGATTGTACACATTCGATTATTTAATCTTTAACTAGATTATCTTTTGCCATTTAGTTTGCTGAAAGTTGAATGAATTGAACAATTGTGGGGAAAACATTTCAGAAGCAGTGATAGGGATATAAGAAAATTTTAAGAATGTTTTGTGTCATGTGAAGATAGAATGGCAAATAAAATGTTTGATTGGATAGTGTAAACATATTTGTATATTTTAATTTCTAATGGAGTCCAATTTAAAATAAAATCTGAAAAGTTGCAGGTGACAAAACAAAATATTTAATCCTACCTAAGGACAATGATGCAGAAATGAATAAAAATCGAAATGAGGACATACAAAACAAAAAATGGAAATAAGAATATATTCTGCGGGACGATGATTTACACAATAAAAATGAATTTGTAGACATATACAAAAAAGAAAGTGGAAATGTGAATAGTGTTAGGAACAAAGTGATGACAATGACAAATGGAATAAGGACTCAAGCAAAGCATGAGAGAAATTATTTAACACAGCAATACTGACAATAAAACTAACAGTGAGTTGACTAACAAAAATGAAAGTGAGGATAAAAAACAAAACTGAGGACCAGATTAAAGCCCCTGAGGACAAAAATTTAAAAAAAGAAGGACATGATCTGTTTCTACAACAGCATATTATCCTCTGGTTTTATAATTGCACTTCAGTATGCAATCCTTTGTTCTACGTATGTCACAATATTTAGCGAACACTCTAGTGCCAAATGATATTTCTGTCATGTCCGTTATACCAGAGTTTCATCCTTCCAGAGACATCGCTTTGCCTTACTTATTTACTATTAAACTTTATTTTTCGTTTTCTGAGTAATTTTACTTTCATTTATCAATATTTTCCTGTAATATTCAAAATAACAGGGATCGCAGGGTTCTTAATATTTCCTGGTTATATTTTCATGCAACATTTTTTTTATTTGACCACCAATCTATATCTAGTATTAGTGTATTCAATGCATTTCGTGTGTACAAGTAATTGTCATTTTAATGTTTATAGAATAGAATGTTATTCAGGGTTAGGGTTAAGGATAGCCTCTTTCTTTACTCCTTACTAAGATATTGACAGTAGTGAAGGGAAAACTTCAAAGGTCCTGTGCAACATATATTTTAAAAAGTGGTGTAAATCAGATGTGGATACTCAAAAATTCCAGAGAACTTGAAAAATTGAAGTCACGAGATTTGATCAAAATCAACAGCTTAAAAACTTATGACTTTTCAACTTTATACACAATCAATCCCCACGATAAATTAGTCCAGGCTTTTTGATATCATTGACAGCCGTATTTTTTCATTCAAATGGAACTCGTAAATTTACTTACCTGGTCTTGGTCATTTGCAGAATTATTTTGTTTAAACAAATTCTGATTACACACAAACTAACTCTGAAATTGACATCAAAATGATGCTTCGGTTTATGATTGACAATATTTAGTTCTATCGTCAGTCAAATCAGCATTGGGTTCTTCGAATAAAAACGGCACTGTGACGTTGAACTTCAGTTGCTTAATACATAGTCCTGATAAAAACAAAAATTTTTCATCAAATTGTTAATAGAACCGAATTGATACTGATCTGAATGTAACATTTTACTTTAACCATATCAATGGTCAGAAATATTTTAAGTGTTTCGGGCTTAATAACGATTTTGATATTTTACACCGTCTCCCCCTGGAGCCGATTTTCTACACACTGGAACCAAATTAGATGCAGAACTCGGAATTTATCAACATCGTTAGGGATAAAAACTGATTTTTCTGCGAGATTTATGTGCTTTAAAAACCTTGCCCACTACTTTTGATTAAATGGAACTATTTCATCCTCACATGTGTATTACTTATGACAAGACTTCTCTTTTGATACCAGCAAAGAACTATGAACTCTGACTCTTGATTCCCGCCTACATTTTGCACCCATTAAATTCAATTTAAATGGCAATTTAGCCCTTAAACTCCTTGATTAATACAAAGATCAGGTCTATGGTAATTGATTAATCATTTTATTTCCAGCGCTAAATAGTAAATTATCATTAATTCCAGCACTTGAAAAAAAGGGGGCAGGCGATATTTTCTGATATAAAGGCATAAATTGGCATAATTTTGTTAAATGACAGTCCATATTACCTGTGAAAAGGAATTTTTGTTTCACGGGGGGGGGGGAGATGTTTTAAAAATATTTTCCGTTTTCCGTTGATTTCTATAATGAAAAGCACAAGTTTAACCAAAAGTATAGAGTTATCTCTCTTTGGTATCCCAAATAAGAAACGTTTTATGAAAATTCATATAAATATCTATAAAAATTTCTAAAATCATTCGAATATGTTAACTTTTGAAAATTGACTTAGAGGTAGGCGGGAGAACAATGCTACCGTTCGTGGTTCTTTGACCTTTTGACTTTGATCTTGGAATTTGACCAACTTTTACACAAAAATTTCAAACTTTTATTTTGACCATAATTTTTTAACAGTAAAGACTAGGACTTTCATATTTCACTTATGTATAGACCCTTTTCCTATGGCACAAAAATTTCAAACTTTTATTTTGACCATAATTTTTTAACAGGAAAGACTAGGACTTTCATATTTCACTTATGTATAGACCCTTTACCTATGGTACATTTTGCTGTAGAGTTATTCCCCTTAGCCGCCATCTTGTAGGAAAAAGCAGTGAATTTACCTACTTCAGAAACCAATTTTAAACACTCATTTAAGAAAAATACGGGGAAAATATTTACAATCTTATAATCATGAATTAATAGAGGCTATAACAAAAATGTATTCATAAAAAAGTGTTATCTTTTACTCAGTAACCAGTATAAGAAATTGAACTTTGTTGAATGCTGAAGGGAATGTTGCCATATAATATGGCGGCTAAGGGAAATTACTCTTAGTTTACGGTTTTTTAATAATTCGCTTCGCAGATTATCAAGCGTAAATTGACCAAAACCAGATTATACTCGATAATATGGCCAAGAATTAGAGTCCTTGTTAAATTACATGACTTCTTCGATCCACACATATGGAAAGAATTTAGTTGCATCACATTGCATTTGAAAGGCTTTTCATTGTGTGTTTTATGTCAACTTGCGCCTTTTTCTCGTGGGTTATCAACTTCCGGTTTGTACAAATACATGTAAATTATGTCCACGTTTAGTCATGGCATATCAATAAATTGTATTTTAACCGAAAATTTTGACTTTGCGTTTTCTATTTCCGCAGAAATCAGTCAGCTGTTGGGTTTATATGACACTTATTGATCACCCATACATCGGAAAGAGCCAATGCTTGATTATTTTTAGTCCAATGTAAGGTGATATGAAAACACTAGTAAAACAACTCTAAAAACTAAACAAAACATAAAAGTGGAATTTCTGAAAAATTACTATTAAATCATCAATCACCTAAGACAAATTTCACCTAAGTCCAACTTGTTTGTTGAAATCAATTACAAGAACGACAACTCTTAAAATTTGCAAAATTGTAACTTTTTGGTTACTCCCCTTTTATGATGTAAAATATTATCATTCGTCACACCTCGACTGATTACATAAAATGTTTGATGTAGGGTAGCGAGTCAGCCGAGTAGAGCCGAATGGGTATTTCTATCGCAACAGGACAGAAGAAATCGGCATCATCAATAAAAATGAAACCTTCAGGTTTAAGACAGAAACAAGTAAAAACACAAGGAGACGCAAGTTTAATTAAAGTTTATTGCTTAAAGTTTTCCGAAGATAGCTATGTGACCGATTTCATGTTTAGTTCACCCTATGTAATTTTACTAGCACTAAAATTTCATCCAGATATGTTATCTTCGATTTGGCATTCTGCATGGCTCTCTTAAATGGGAATCTATTGATCACATAAAATATGTTATGAATATGCATTATTTCTTCGAAAATCTTAATCTTTGCTCCTGAGAATAAAGCAAATAAACACTAAGATCATAGTTACGATGAGAAAATTAAGAAATTCATCGTCCTTGTTTAACGGTCTCATTGTGTTATCATGGTGTTATTACTATGTTGGGGGTCTACTGATATAATAGTGAATGTGCATTTATTCATTGTAAATCATCTCTGCTTGATAATTAGCAGAAATTGTTTATTTGTGATCCTTTGTTCAAGGATTTAGTTAATAGGGTGGGGGCTGTGAGGAATTTGTGGTGAAAAGACATTATTTCATCGAAATTTTCCTTTTGCTTCTTTGCATCTAAGCAGGTTTATTGTTTTAAGTCAGGATATTTCTCACTGATTTTGAAATTTTGGACTTCTTGTTCAAGTATTTTGGTGTTTGGAAGAGCTCTATGCCTTAGCATTTCTATTTCAGAACAAAAACTTTTAAAATCGGAGGGAACCCTGCAACATCTACAAAATATACGAATTTTATTTCTTAATACATTTTACATTGTGTTCATGATGTACATTAACTTACTATATCATGTAAAAGTATGATTTAAATATACAACAAAATCAATATAGCTACAACATGTACAATGCCTTAACTCTAATTTTATGGGTTTTTTCTTAAGAAAATTGTCTGATTCATTTTGCATTGTTTGAAGTCTTCTTCAAGAAATATAAGTAATTAAGATCATAAAGATGATTACCCTGTCAGGAAAACTTGCATTTATTTCATTGATTTCACCGACAGATTTCGTGTATTCTCCTTTGCGTAGCTCTTTGTATTTTGTGGTATGATTCTTGTCTGAGAGATTGTTGGTATGAGTAAAGAGCAGCCTGGAGGTCCCCTGTCACCTGTTGACAGATCCCCAGAATCTGCCTGGATATGTCTCTGAGATGTACTTCTATAAATTGTCTCTGATGATAGTGAACCATGGTATGTAGATCAACTAGAGCTGTTAGTACTCCCATTGTGTCTACATGCCTGTAGCACAAGATTTCCAGCATGTATAACAATATAAAGGATGGGATAAATAATGAAACCATATCATTCTGCAGAGCAGATTGTTGTTCCAGTGACAATTCACTTATGTAGTGGATTTTATTGTTAATTACGATATCCCATGCAACAGCCTGTCTCATCTTTGTAGACCAGGACCGTCCTCCTACAGCCACAATATACTTCTTTGTATCTACATTAAACTTATACATCATATGTGGTTCTGCTAATTTGACCTTGATCATCTCTATAATAGATAAAGCTTCCATGTGTCTAAGTGTCTTGTAATAATACATGGCTATGTAAATCCTGTCAGTGACAAAACCAAACTTGGCTGCTAATTTCAGCATGTGACAGGAGATTTTGTCAGCTCTATACTTCAGTTTGTTTTTATGTGTGTAAGTTTCCATGTGTAACATAAAAGCAGCTTGTCGAAAGACGTTAGCTGCAAGTTTCTTTAGCATAATTACTTGATACTGTGTTAAGAGTGGTAAAGCTATCATATGTTCTATTATATATAGATATCTCATGGAGTTTTGTATGTTCACTTCCTTTAGTGGATCATCAAGGACTTGTATCTCCATGCATAGGTATGCATCCAACTCAAACTCAGAAACCAAATTTTGATCATAGGTACAGATGGGGAGTCTGTGGCTAGGAAAGACATTTAAAATACAAGGCCTAATGGAGGGACTGTGAAACAAGAATGTTATACCCTTCTCATACAACCCAAACAGTCTAGTGAATAACTGCTGTTGTTTTTCACCATAAATCTTACTCAGAAACATGTTGTTGTCTGGAATGAAAAAGTTAGGACAGACCCCCTCAACATCAGTTGAGGATGAGTTTAAAACAGACCCAGAAACACTCCAGGAGATTTTGTGGACACCATTGAGGCATAGTATTTTTTTGAATCACCCAGAAAAATGCCGTCTTCATGTGATAGGAGCATAGTAATTTATCATCATCACCTACTCCATTATTGATTATTTCTGTTAAAAACAATTTAAGCAAGCCATAAGTTAAGAATTGAGAATGGTTCACTGCATACATAAGTTTTTGTTCTGCCGGAGAGAAAGAAATCCTCCATTCATGATCTTCGTGTCTACCTAGCTTATGTCCTATTGCTACAACGTGACATCCACGTTTTACTATATCATCAACAACCTGACGCTGGGGCCATGAGTGACATCTGTCTATCCATGAGGAGGCAGATGGAGGCCAGAAGTCGCAAACAAAACAGTAAGCACCATCACACTCTAATGTTTCTCTTGTTCCACGACTAATACAGGGTCCATGTTCAGTGCAATCGTCTGGTGATTCAGAGAACAGCATCCGTCTAAATTTAGAACTAGATACATAATATCTGTTATAAATTCTAACACAAGCTCTCTGGATTCCTTTACTTCTGCTTGGTGAAGGTAAATATAACAAAGTATATCCCGGTGGACTATCAGAACAGTCACTGAGGATCAGCGTTTGACTGTGTGTGTTGTAATACTGAGCCTGAGATAATTCCCAGATCACACGGTGATTATTCAGCCAGAGCATACAGTCTAAATCTGATCCTTTCAGTCTGAATCCTTCTCTACGACTTCCACTCAACATCATGCTGTACCAATTACTTGTTCCCACTTGATTGTACACCATATCCCTTATTTCCATCACATCTCTCCTCATGGCCACCACTTGTGAGGTCCCCACTGAACGGCACAGTCCCACAAACACTGACTCTGATATGTGTTGTATGGCTGTCTCACTGGCAAAAATTAAAGGAGAATTAAACATAAACTTGTAGAATATGCCTTTTTGGAAACAATCATCATCATTAAGATAATTGATATTGTACTTTTAAAACCTTATCAAGTTATATGGAAATTAAATACCGTATATAGGGTATTTCTACTTGCTCCTAATTTTTACTAATTTTTAAGAGTTTTATAAATCCGTAGAATTTAAACGCATAAAATTTCACAGAAGTGAAAATAAAAACTCCTCGCCTAAATTTTCAACATCGTATTTTGAGAGTATTTCAATTTTTTACTGCCATCTAGCTAAATTATAAACTATAGAATTAATAATAACAACCGTTGGTATTTTTGGGAACTTTTTAATTGAACATTCATTAGGATTAAACAAGTTAATCTTAATGCTCAAATTACACAAACATCGTCAATTACCTGGTTACTCTTACGGGACACATGATTTCTGATAATGGCTTAATTTTTACAAACTGAAGTCTCCAAATTATATCCGTATTTCAAAACTTTGACCCTTTCTTCTTTTTATTTGCTTCTAGTAAAAACTTTGACATTTTTTTACACTGTAATCCGTGTTCACTGTAATTCTGTCAACTTAACTCTGGTTTAAATTGTTTCTCTTTGTTTCCATTAAAATGAAGACGGGCACGTGTTACGCAAAAATAATTATACTAGACATGTGTATTAATTGATTGATTGTATACTGTTTAACGTCCCTCTCCATAATATTTCACCGATATGGAGACTTCACCATTGCCAGTGAAGGGCTGCAAATTTAGGCCTATGCTCGGCACTTACGGCCTTTGAGCAGGGAGGGATCTTTATCGTGCCACACCTGCTGTGACACGGGGCCTCGGTTTATACGGTCTCATCCGAAGGACCGCCCCATTTAGTCGCCTTTTACGACAAGCAAGGGGGTACTGAGGATTCTAACCGGGATCCCCACGGGAATGTATTAATTGAAAAACAGGAAGAAATGCAAAACATGTGCTATATAAAGGTATTTAAAACGCCGACTATAGTTTCCATTGTGCAATATTTTGCGCATCATAGTAAAAGATGCGTATTTACTGCTTTAAGGCATTTTTTTCGCTTAATTACTAAAATCAAACAAAATTAAGAAATTAAAGGTATAAAAATGTAATTACAATTTGATATAACTGATTTTTTTTTTTTACCGATTTTGCAATTGATAGGTTTTTTTGACGTTATGATAATTTGTAGCTCTTAAAGAAAGGGGTAATAAAAATATGATTAAAGAAAAAGTAATGAACATACGCTCTTGAAATTTAAAACATAGAAATTTGAGAATATCTCCAATATTTTTATTATGTTTTCATGTGAATCCATTGTGTACGCCATATTTTGTAATACTTTAGAAAAATGCAGTAAAACTCGTTTAGTACGAACACGGATATAGCGAATTTTTTCTGGGTCCCCTGCAAAATTCTTAACAAATCTTTGTAAAATTTTACGGTTATAACGAACTCTGATATAACGAATTTACGGATATAGCGAACTGATTTTGAGTCCCATTGAGGTTAAATAAAATGAAATTCACATCGTTTATAACGAACTTTCAAAGATTATTTTTTTTAAAAATGATAAATTGAACTGACTTTATTTCCTGTAAGCATTTATATATAATATTCAATTCATAATAATACCTTAGTTATCGAAGATAATAAATTATGTTTTCTTTTTCTTTTGTACTTACCTTACATATTTGGTTGTAATACTTCAAGGAAATCATGCATATTACGAATTCGCTATAATGGTTATATGAATTTGTTATACGGATATAACGGATTACGGATATAGCGAATTAAATTCACAGGTCCCAAGGACTTCGCTATAACCGAGTTTTACTGTAGTAAAATTTGCTAATTTTTTGCATTTTCAGATGCCCCCTCTGGAAAGAAGACGGTAGAATTTTGTGCTTCTTACAAATATTGTATAACATAGTATTAATCATCAAATATTGTAGTTTGAACAAAATGACTATTGTAGTATTTGTATAATTTACTTTAAAGTGCTAAAATTTGGAATTTTCCTATATAATCCTATAGTTAATGTACCTGTATTTTGAGACGGTCCCTCAAAAATACTTGGACGGTAGATTCCACACAAACTTTTTGCAAGCACACTGAGGTTAATGTAAGTCATATATGGTATAAAAATGAAGAGTGTCGCTATTTTAGTTTTCACACAATAAAACTATAGTCGGCCCCCTTAAAGGAATAAACATAATCAATTGATGAAGAGACACTCGTAATCACGAGAACAATTTCGTTTTTATTTTTACATCGGGTCGTCCAGACACATTTAACAGATGTTAACGCATTCAAAAAGCTAAAATGTTGATCTGGAACTTCTCCTCCGATGATTTCAATTTTTACGAAAATGCTCAATTTGTAAAAATTTAACGCGTAATGCAGCACAGTTAAGGTTACAGTAAGGAGGCAGGGCCTAATTTGTACGGGAAATGTTTACTATGACGTCACACATAATATAAGCTCTTCAAATAACCACAAAATGAAACTATTTGCTATTTCAAACAGCTGGATAGCTGTATATTACATACAAATTTACTATTACATGCAGTTTTGTCCTTTGTTAAATCCCACACAACAGTATATAAACGATGCATCGATGGCAATGCACTTGTCAATGTGACGTCATCTCGCAAAAATAACACAGTTTGTACACAGTGAGAGGCTAATCAAGTCACATTTTGTACAATGAAAAATGTCTTTTGTTCTCAAATAAAATATTATTTGCAGTAAAATAAAAAGCCGTTAACTCGGATGCGATGTCTATTTTAGTATTTTATTTATAAACTGTACGTGCATTCTTCAGATAAGCGATACTGTCGTGTGTTTGTATGCAGATTCATTGAAAAATTAATGGAAGGGCACTAATAAATCGATTTATTGCAAGGGCATACCCTCAATATATCTTTTCAAATTTACACATAAGCTCAAGAAACCTTAGCATATTTGAAAAGTGCTGCGAACCTCTTGAAATCTCGCAAAGAAATTAATTACAGCTATAATTAATGTAATTGACCAGCAAAATAGTCAACCTGCCGTCCAACAAATTAAATTTTACCAATTAAAAAAGGGAATCTATAAAGGTTCGCAGCACTTTTCACAAACTACATATAGTGTTGAAAAGGATTATAAAATAAACTAAGATTTTTAACTTGGTTATGCCCTTGCAATATTGAAATTTAAAGATGACCTCTAAACTGCAAGTATAATTGCCAAAGTCATGTGACGTCGACATCGCATGACAAGTCTAAAAAAAAAATCTTAATGTCCCTAACATGTGGATTTAAAACAAATTACATTTTTTTATATCAGTGAATTCCTAAAAAGATTCGCCCATCCTAATAAAGTATGTATTTTTTATCTTAAAAAATCGCCGATACTTCCATTTGTAACCTTAACTGTGCTGCGAACAATTTAAATCACCCTTTTTCAACCGAAATTCGTTAAAAATTTACAGCAGTAAAAATTACCTGTTATACGGGATAAGAAATATAGTTTCCTGCCATGTAGTATAGGCTCTAATGCAATGTTATAAGAATATATTGATTCATACATTATACAATACAATTAAAGCGTAATATAACTTTTATCATAACTTACATTTGTGACGTTCTACTATGGTCCATGTTTTATTTTTTTAGAGGAAATTATGAAAATATAGGGATATATATGGAAGTCCATGTATATTTTATACACTATAATTAGAAAAAAAGATGACTATTTTACTCTATAGTAATATATATCTTTATCACATCTGTCATTGACGGGAGATTCCTTGGAAATCCCTTTTAAGCGGTAATTAGATTATCTTTTGCCATTTGGTTTGTTGAAAGTTGATTGAATTGTACAATTGTGGAGGAAACATTTCAGAAACAGTCATCTAGAGATAAGAAAATTTTAAGATTGTTTTGTGTCATGTAAAGATAGAATGGCAAATAAATGTTTGATTGGATAGTGTGAACATATTTGTATATTTGAATTTCTAATGAAGTCCAATTTACAGTAAAATCTGAAAAGTTTCAGGTGACAAAACAAAATATTTAATCCTACCTAAGGACAATGATGCAGAAATGTATAAAAATAGAAATGAGGACATACAAAATAAAAAATGGAAGTAAGAATATATTCTGCAGGAAGATGATTTACACAATAAAAATAGATTTGAGGACATATACAAAAAAGAAAGTGGAAATGTAAAAAGTGTTCCTGGGGATAAATGTATTGACAATGACAAATGAAATAAGGACTCAAGCAGAGCATGAGAGAAACTGAACACAGCTATACAGACAATAAAACTAACAGTGAGTCGACAAACAAAAATTAAAGTGAGGACAAAAACAAAACTGAAAGTGAAGACACAAACAAAACTGAAAGTGAGGCATTAAACAAAACTGAAAGTGGGGAAAAGAACAAAACTGAAAGTGAGGACCAGATCAAAGCCAATGAGGACGAAAGTTGAGACAAAGAAGAAGGATATGATCTGTTTCTGATAGTAGCATATTATCCTCTGGTGATATATAAGCACTTCACTATGCAAACCTTTGTTCTATGACACAATACTTAGCAAATACTCTAGTGGCAAATGATATTTCTGTCATGTCCGTCACACCAGAATTTCATCCTTCCAGAGACATCACCTTACCATAGTTATTTACTATTAAATTTTATTTTTCGTTTTTTGAGTAATATTTTTTTTATTTTCACTTATCAATATTTTCCTGTAATATTTAAAATAACAGTGACCGCAGGGTTCTTTTTATTTCCTGATTATTTTTTTATACGGTATTACGTGTGAAAAAGTATTTGTCATTTAAATGCTTACAGAATAGAATGTTATTCAGATATTGATTATGTTGTTAAGATATTGACAGTGAAGGGAAAACTTCAAGAGTCCTGTGCAACAATATAATCAAAAAGTGGTGTGAATCAGATTTGGATGCTCAAAAATTCCGAAGAACTTTTTAAAAATTTGAAGATTTGATCAAAATCAAGAGCTTAAAAACATGACTTTTCAACTATATACACAACAATTCCCCACGATAAATTAAAGTCCAGGTCTTTTTACATCATTGACAGCTGCTTTTTAAATAATTATGGAACTCGTTAGTTTACTGACCTGGTCTTGGTCATTTGCAAAATTATTTTGTTAAAACACATTCTGATTACACACACACGTCCTCTGAAGTTAACATTAAAGTGATGCTTTAGTTTCTGATTGACAATATCTAGTTCTATCGTCAGTCAAATCAGCATTTAGTTCTTTGAATAAAAACGGCACTGTGACGCTGAACTTCAGTTGCTTAATACATAGGCCTAATAAAATTAAATATTTTTTTTTATTGTTGAAAGAACCGAATGGATACCGATCTGAATGTAACATTTTACTTGTCCATGTCAATAGTCCGAAATGTCTGACGTTTTCCGGGCTTCATAAAGATTTTGATATTTTACACCTACACCGTCTCCACCTGAAGCCGATTTTCTATACACTGCAACCAAACTATATGCAGAACTCGCAATTTATCAACAGTACAATAATTTAAGTACTGACCAATATCGATGAGAAAAAATCACCAATTCACATTCTATATGGAACTTGCAAGATTTTGAAATGCATGCAAGAAATGAAGACAAGTTTTAAAAGTTAGATAAAATGTTTTGATTTGAATTGATTTATATCATAAACGAACCATAAAAACGATGTCGGTGAGTATAGTAAAGGTATTTTTCTGTTGATAATTTGTGAATTCTAAGTTGTTAAGGATAAAAACCTATTTTTCTTTGAGAGCTGTGTGCCGAATAAAAGAAACATTGTGAAGAATAAAAACCTATTTTTCTATGAGAGCTGAGTGCAGAAAAGACATTGTGAAGAAACAAATCTTATTTTCAACTTAAAAATGTAAAATATTGTATGAAACAATTAACTATTTATGAATGCATGAAATAAATCTGTATTTACTATATCTTATGAACTTGTAAATCTGTCAAGTTATAAGAAATAACATGTGTTATTTCAGCTTATGTATGTATAATTGCTAATTTCGGAGAAAAATATTTTTTGTGACTGATTTATTTTTACATTTTATATTACTTTTTCAAGGCATAATGTGTAAATCTGCTTTTACAATTTTAGATTGTAGATTGTAGCTAATGACCCCTACTTGGCCTTCAGGAATGATCTCTAGTTGGCCTTAAGGCAGCTTTAAACACTTTACACTAAACAGTCAAGTCCAGTCCAATACGAAAAATCGTAATATTACAAAAAATCATAAAATAAGCAATTTTTAACACTTCTAAGAGTTACTTCCCTTTTTCTGATACAACCTCGTTGTTATGTTTCATAAAATCATGATATCATTGATGTGTGAAATACATGTATACCATAAGAAAAGATAAAACACTAGTTTTCCCCCGCTTTCGCGAAAGCAATTGGACATCAAATCTCATTCGTCTGTCCGTCTCTCTGTCAGTCCGTCCGTCCGTCACAAAAACCCTAACCTTGCCCATACCTTTTGATTAAGTGGAGCTATGTCTTTCATACTTCACATGTGTATTCCTTATGAGAAGACCTTTCTTTGGGTACAAGCCAATTTGACCTTCTGACCTTGAACTCGGAATTTGACACACCTTTACACAAAAATTCCAAACTTTTTCTTTGACCATATTTTTTTTAAAAAAGTAAAGACTAGAACTTTCATATTTCACTTATGTATTTTTGTGGCAAGACATTTCATTGGATACCAAACATTTTAACCTTTTGAGCTTGACCTTGGAGATTTCCGTACTTATGAGAAAATATCACTGAAAATCGAGCATTTAAATGAGTCAGAATTCCCCATGGTTCGACAATATTCACCATGCATCGGAAAAACGATATTTGAACACGAAAAATGTCATAGTTTTATTTCAGCACTTTAAAAAAAAGTGATCTGGAAATATTTTATGTTATTCAAAAATTAACCCTTTACTTTGCTATAATTTAATTTTGTTTGTATTCTCGCCTCTCATTGATTACTTTCCAAAAAGAAAGGCAAATAATTTTGTATAATCTGTGTTGGTACGGGTACACACCCTCTTGACAACCAGCTTATTCATCTTATCTATCCAATCCCCCCATTTCCAGTCTTCAGAATCCATGGAAAATTCCAAATTTGATAAATGTACCTTTAACTTCGAACAGTTACTCGTTCTGACTTCATGTAAACAAACATCATGGCTGATAGATCTATGTTTCAGTTATTACCTCTCCTCACTTCAAATCACTTCCGTTACTAAGGTTGTATTGTTGCACGGTAAATTTGAACTCATAAAAACAAACTAAAACTATTGAATAAGCAAATATTTTACATCCAAAGTTGTTTAATTATTTCAAAATTAAATTATTAGGATTAACTCTAATTCTTGGTCATATTATCGAGTATAACATGGTTTGGGTCAGTTAACTAACCAGATTATACTCGATAATATGGCCGAGAATTAGATATGACTACATCGATCAACACATATGGAAAGAATTTAGTTGCATCAGATCGCATTAGAAAGGCTTTACATATACAATTATATGTCAACTTGCACCTTGTTCTCGTGGGTTATCATCTTCCTGTTTGTACAAATACATGTAAATTGAGTCCACTTTTAGCCTTGGTATATCAATAAATAGAATTATAGCTGAAAAGTTTGAGTTTTCATTTTCTATTTCCGCAAAAATCAGCAAGCTGTTGGGTTTTACATGACAATTATTGATCTCCCATACAATGGAAAGAGCCTATGCTTGATTAATTTTAGTCCGATGTACGGTGAAATGTACACACACTAGTAAAAACAACTCTATACAAAAATAAAAATTTTTGGTTACTCCCCTCTGATGATGTAAAATATTATCATTCGGCACACCTCGTCCGATTACATCAAATGTTTGATGTAGGGTACCGTAGTCAGCCGAGGTTAGTCGAATGGGTATTTCTATCAAAACAGGACAGTAGAAATCGGCATCATTAATAAAAATTAAACCTTCAGGTTTAAGACAGAAACAAGTAAAAACACAAGGAGACGCATGTTTAATAAAAGTTTATTGCTTAAAGTTTTCCGAAGCTAAGTATGTGACCGATTGCATGTTAAGTTCACTCTATGTAATTTTACTACGACTAAAACTTCATCCATATATCTTAATCTTCGATTTGGCATTCTGCATGGCATTTAAATGGGAATCAAATAACCACATAAAATATGTTATGAATATGCATGATTTCTTTGAAAATCTTAATCTTTGCTCCCGAGAAAAAAAAGCAAGCATACTAAGATCACAGTTAGTATGAGAAAATTCATCGTCCTTGTCTGACAGTTTCTGGTGTTACTAGTATGTTGGGGGTCTACTGATAAAAAAGTGAATGTACATTTGTGCATTGTAAATCGTCTCTGCTTCTTGAAAATTAGGAGAAATTGTGAATTTGTGATCCCTTGCCTTGCTCAAGGATTTAGTTAATGTGGTGGGGCTGTGAGGAATTTGTCGAGAATATGCATTATTTCATCGATTGTTTTTTTTGTGCCTCTTTGCTTCTTTGCATCTTAGCAGGTAAATTGTTTTATGTCAGGATATTTTTCACTGATTTTGAAATTTTGGACTACTTGTTTAAGTATTTTGGTATTTAGAGGAGCTCTATGCCTCAGCATTTCTATTTCAAAACAAATTTTCTGGTAGGGAACCTTGCAACATCCACAAAAATACCAATTTTATTTCTTCATACTGTAAAAGTGGTTATTTACGGGTGGTGGAAATTTACACTACTTACGCGGTAATTAGATAAAAAACGCGCAAAATACCCCCGCGCGTATGGTAAAAAAATTTCAATCTTCTGGAATAATTCTAGATTATTACCTATACTGTTAGACGTGTTGAACCAGTCGTACATTTCTCGTGGTACTGAACGCGCGAAAATAGATAAATATGTCACAAATTGTGATGAAAACGTTACTGTTTATTAAGTTACTTGTGCAATGAAAAACGCATCCTCATATTAAATATTTTAAAGCAACGTCACGCAATTAAAGCTTCATAACATCGATACTCATTATCCTTTTCTTTGTATATTCGTTTATAGCTTTCTTAATTTCAAATGATTAGTCCTAAATTTTTAAATAAACTCACAGTCACTACGATCATACCTATTAAATTAATTGTCAAAACTCAACACCCAGATAGGTAGGTAGATTTCACTTTGAAGTTTGAGCTTGTGTTAATAATTACAAAAAAATGCACACTTCGCCGCTTTTGACTGCATGTACACATCGACGTTTAATTTACCAATCCAACCGTTTAAATTATTATTAATTTGTATACCTTGTTTATAATTGTTTTTAATTTTTTTCTTATCATTTTTAAAGGGGAACAATCGAATGTTAGTTACGATATGGATGACCACGTAAATTTTTCTCGGTAACTCGTGCGACCGCGTATATCATACCCACGCGTAATGTTTAACAGTCACAAACGCGTACTTAACAACCAGTGTAAATAACCACTTTTACAGTACATGTTTCATTGTTCATGTTGTACATTAACTCAGTATAGCATGTAATAGTATGATTTAAGTATACAACTTCATCCTCTTAATTAAAAAAAACAACAAACTTCAATATAGCTACAACATGAACACTCTTAATTCTAAAGGCTTTTTCTTTAAAAGCTTAAAAAGAAAATTGTATGTTTCATTCTGCATTGTTTTACATCTTCTTCAAGAAATACAAATAATTTTGGTCATACAGATGATTACCCCACAAGGGAAACTACTACAAACACCTTACATTTATTTCATTAATTCATTGATTTCACTGATATAGTTCGTGTATTCTCCATTGCGTAGCTCTTTCTATTTTGTGGTATGATTCTTGTCGGAGAGATTGTTGGTATGAGTATAGAGCAGCCTGGGGGTTCCCTGTCACCTGTTGACAGATCCCCAGAATCTGCCACGATATGTCTCTGAGACGTGAATCTATAAAATGTTTCTCATCATAGTAAACCATGGTATGTAGATCAATTAGAGCTGTTAGTACTCCCATAGTGTCTACATGTCTGTAGCACAAGATTTCCAGCATGTATAACAATATATAGGGTGGGATATCTAAGTAACCCTGATCATTCTGCAGGGCAGACTGTTGTTCCGGTAACAATTCACTGATGTAGTGGATTTTATTGTTAAGTGTGATATCCCATGCAACAGCCTGTCTCATCTTTGTAGACCAGGACTGTCCTCCTACAGCCTCAATATACTTTTCTTCATCTATATTAAACTTATAAATCATATGTGGCTGTGCTAACTTGACCTTGATCATCTCTATAATAGATAAAGCTTCCATGTATCTAAGTGTCTTGTAATAATACATGACTACGTACATCATGTCAGTAACATAACCAAACTTGGCTGCTAATTTCAGCATACGACAGGAGATTTTGTCAGCTCTATACTTCAGTTTGTTTTTATGTGTGTAAGTTTCCATGTGTAACATAAAAGCAGTTTTACAAAAGACGTTAGCTGCAAGTTTCTGCAGCATAATAACTTGATACTGTGTTAAGAGTGGAAAAGCTATCATCTGTTCTATTTTATATTGATATCTCATAAAGTTTTGTAAGTTCAGTTCCCATAGTGGATCAGTATCGACTTCCATCTCCTTGTATAGGTTTGCATCCAACTCCATTTCAGAAACCAAATTTTGATCATGGGTACAGATGGGGAGTCTGTGGCTAGGAAAGACATTTGAAATATAAGGCCTAATGGAAGGACTGTGCAACAGGAATCTTATACCCTTCTCATACAACCCATACAGTCTAGTAAATAAGTGATGTTGTTTTTCACCATAAATCTTACTCAGAAACATGTTGTTGCCTGGAATGAAAAAGTTAGGACAGACCCCCTCATACACCCATTTGAGAATTAGTTTAAAACAGACCCAGAAACACTCCAGGAGATTTTGTGGACACCATTGAGGTATTGTATTTTGTTGAATCACCCAGAAAAATGCCGTCTTCATGTGATAAGAGCAAAGTAATTTATCATCATCACCTACTCCATTATTGATTATTTCTGTTAAAAACAATTTAAGCAAGCCATAAGTTAAGAATTGAGAATGGTTCACTGCATACATAAGTTTTTGTTCTGCCAGAGAGAAAGAAATTCTCCATTCATGATCTTCGTGTCTACCTAGCTTATGTCCTATTGCTACAACGTGACATCCATTTTTTACTATATCATCAACAACCTGAGGCTTGGGCCATGAATGACATCTGTCTATCCATGAGGAGGCAGATGGAGGCCAGAAGTCACAAACAAAACAGACAGCAGCATCAAACTCTAATGTTCCATTTCTTCCACAACTAGCACAGGGTCCGTGTTCAGTATATTTTGATGGTGATGCAGAGCACAGCATCCGTCTCCATTTAGAACTAGATATATATAATCTGTTATAAATTCTAACACAAGCTCTCTGGATTCCTCCGTTCCTGCCTTGTGACAGTAAATATAACAAAGTAAATCCGGGTGGACTATCAGAACAGTCACAGAGGATCAGTGTTTGTCTGTGTGTGTTGTAATACTGAGACTGAGATAATTCCCAGATCACACAGTAATTGTGTGGCCAGTACATACAGTCTAAATCTGATCCTTCCAGTCTGAATCCTTCTCTTTCACTTCCACTCAACATCTTGCTTAACAAACCACTTGTTCCCACTGGATTTTGGACCATATCCCTGATGTCCATGACATCTCTCCTCATGGCCACCACTTTTGAGGTCCCCACTTCATGACACAGTCCCACAAACACTGACTCTGATATGTGTTGTATGGCTGTCTCACTGGCAAAAATTAAAGGAGAATTAAACATAATCTTGGAGAATATGCCTTTTTGGAAACAATCATAATCATTAAGATAATTGATATTTTACTTTTAAAAACTTTTTAAAAAGTTATGTGGAAACAAATATAAGAATATAGTTTTATGCCATGTTTTACATGTTCTAATGCAAAGTAATAAGAATATACTGTATCCAACGTTTATTTGCGTGCGAGAAATTTTCGCGAAGTTCGCTAGAGCCTCGTCATTTCTCGCCCCGAACAGGTCCTTAAAGTGTATGTGTCTATTAAGTATGAACAAGGCTAAATCGAGAAAGTTAATCTTCGCGAACTAGCTTATCCCTGGTAAATAAATAAATAAAGTCGTCGCGAATGACAGTTGGTTTACAGTATTGATTCAGACATTATACAATAAAGTTAAAGAATAGTATATTACTGTTATCATAACTTACATTTGTGACGTTCTACTATGTTCCATGTTTTTTTTTTTTTTTTATTTTTTAAGGAAATTATGAAAATATAGGGAAGTACATATATGTTTTATACAGTATAATTAGAACAAAAAAGGTCACTACTTTACTCTATAGTAATATATATCATTATCTTTATCACATTTGCCATTCTGCCATTGACGGGAGACTCCTTGGAAATCCGTTTTTCTCTTTTTAGCGGTAACAAGATTAAAGTAATATGAGCTGCAATTTTGAAAATTTAAGTTCGCTGTTAAAATATGGTGTTTTTTTTCAAATACTTTATTCAATGAAAACAACATAACAAAATAACTTTGGGCAATAACATCCGCAGATGTCCCCCTATAATAACCCTCACTAGGGGTGCCAGGGGCTCCCTAGATTTGATAGCAAAATATATGTATTTTGAAAAATGTAACAATATTTAAATCAATAGAGTATGTAAAATAATCAATTTGTATATTGACAAAGTACAGATACAGATAAAAAAAATGATACCTTTATGTTTGTAGGGGAACATACAAAACACTGTCCAACACACCCCCTGAGCAACATATATAAAGGGCCAGGTCACCCTCATATACCTCATATAAAGATTATATTATAACAATAATTGCAAGTTTAAAGCTAAAGATCTCAAAATGTGAAAATTGTATGAGATGCTTTTGGATCGTTTAGTCACATGATAGAATTTCATGAGAGCATTTTTCAAAAAAAAATTTACATATTTTCACTTGTAGTGTTATTTTTCATAATTCTACATTTCATTTTATATTTAAATATTTTACAAGCAATAAATGATGAGACATTATTCAAAACAAAAGTATTTTGGTTTATAACATGACTAAAACCAACAACATTTCTCCAACTTATATCTATACCTATGATTTAAGAGACTTTGTTCCATATTAATTTAACTTGAATGCAATCAAAAATCAAATGCTTAGAATTCTCTTCACTGCGACGAACTGGACAGTATTTATCAATGTCTTTATTCCATTTACTAAGATAGAGATTATTCGGTAGTAAATTATCTACTAGTATATAATTACATTCAGCAACAGATCGGGAGGCCCGGGTTCGATTCTCATTCGCGGCGCCGCGTCATACCTAAGACGTAAACAAAGGTAGTGACTGTTCCTTCGCCAAGCGCTCGGCACTAGAAGTGAAAGTCACGGGTCTTTCGGATATGACCTTAAAAACGTAGGTCCCGTGTCACGGTAGGCGCTGGCACGATAAAGAACCCTCACTGCTCAATGGCCCTGAGTGCCGAGTATAGGTCTAAATTTGAAGCCCTTCACCGGCATACGGTGACGTCTCCATATGAGTGAAAAATTCTCAAGAGGGACGTTAAACAATATACAATCAATCAATCAACATTCAGCAACATTTTTATAAAGATTTTTTCTTGCTTTACACTGATTAAACAGGTCTGGACGATTTTCTAGTTGCTATAAATGGACATCAAGTAAACGTAATTATTTTTCTTACCAATCAGACAACAGCATTTTTACACACCCCAAAACATATTTTAAAAGAACAAAAAGATAACACGTGCTTTTGTTTTTTTTCCTTGAAAAGATTTTTTCAACAAAAAATCTGTAGAAGTAAGATGAAAACTATCAAAGAATAAGGCATTCCCCACATATTTATCGTGAACAACCTTTGATATTTTTATCTCGGTAAATAAGAAATAATGTATGATAGAATGTAACCGATTAGTACGGAGGCATAGATCGCACCAGCAAGTTCCTATCAAGTTCATTTATAACATTTATCAGAATATATTATATGTTGGTAAATATAAGTTTGCTTATCCGTCCGATTTTCATCGATAATGCTTAAATTCCACGTGTATAGATCAACTCACACAAGTGTTTATGGTATAGAATATACACATGTAGTTTTAAATCATCACGGGTTTCATGAGCGCCGAATACTAAGCTATGTAGACTTTAAATGGGTATAAGGAAAGGCTAATAAAGTGGAGAAAAAAAATCTTGTAATTTAACACATGAATGCGTTTTATCCCAATATCTTACCTCGCATATCAGAAACTGCACGGACTATTTTGTAAAAAAAAAAATCTATTCGATAAGATAAATATGTCAGGTTAAAAAAACTGAAAATTTTCCGCATTTATATCAAATTTTTAACGTAAGTTAAACTTTTAGGATTGCTACCTCCTAGTTACAGATTTTTTTTTATCCCACTTAACAGGTATTCTAAGCTTTCAAGTCGTGTTTGTTCACGGTAGAATTGTCATAAATATTATATAATTCCCAAATGAGCTTAAAGTTTACAAAAAGTGTGTTCTAAAAAAATCTTTTAAGCAAAAAAATAAATAAATAAATAACCACGTGTTTTATTTATTTTCTCATGTGTTTGTCTAAAAGCTGTTATCTGATTGGTTAGAAGGACTAGCGCCTTGTTTATTCTGTGTATTAATAGCAATTCACGGTTATCGTTCTTGAGTTCCATATTTAGAAATCGTCCAGACCTGTTAAACGCACAAAGGACTTCCTTATAAATGCGAGGTAACTTAGAGAGTATGTTAAAGTCTGTAGTATCAGTAATATTTGATCGTATAAGGTAGTGTAAATTAAGTCCGTATTGCATTAAACAAGCATTTAAAACATTTTTTAAACTTCTTTCAGTTATTATAATTTTAGAAACCCATGCGGCTTTTGATGCCTATACTTTCGTATCAAAATTAATAATTCCTATTTCTCCATTATAATTAACTTCGCGAATGGGTGTATTTCGTTTAATTCGTTCACGATTTCTCCAAATAAATGAATATATCAATCTGTTCAGTTTTTTTAATAAAACTTCCATCCGGATTATCTAAAACATTAGCCCTGTATATGAGTTTTGATAGAATTAATGAATTTATTATCTGACATTTTACAAAAATGGTAAAATGTGTTATTATGATAAATTTGAATGTTACTTTAACCTTAATGATCAATTAGACTAATATAAAGCAGAAGAAAAATATCTACATACAATCCAATATACAGTTTTATATAAGAAATCGTTATTGTGTAGGACTACAATAATGTAATTTTGATTCAATCTAAGCTTATAAATAGTTCTTCCATCGCAAATATGATCAACAGAAGTTTATTAACGTTATTTTTTCTCTCATTGAAATAGTTATTTACAATTTTGAAACAAAAAATTCCGACATCAAAGTTGCAGCTAATATTACTTTAAAGCTGACATGAACTCTTAAAAAGACATCATTTCTCATCTTTGTACGACTTACTACATTCCTGTACGCCTTTGTCCGCTATATTTCTTCGATTCCGCCATATTTAATTGAATATTTTTGGTCACCTGTGCCTGCTATATATAGCCTTGTACGATTGCTTCACTTGAGTGATTTCCTAGCCTGACTGTCGACATGTACACATCTCCGATAACAAAGTTTTTAGAAGTCCATAAACTGACCAAATACATGTTTGAAAAGTAAAAATTCAACAAAAAATAGAACTATACCGAGAATTAAATTATTTTTGAATGCATTTGCTGCATTATAGGAAATAAACTAACAAGGAATACATACATCTACACCAAACACCTATGCAGGTCGAGAAAACGCGTCAAACGCAGTGATAAAAACATTTACCTGACAACTGCTATCGTTACAGAGATGTGCACATGTCGAAAAGAATTATCCTATTTTACTTTTATTGAAAAATGCATCTCAGAAGTCATGTAATCCATTGCTAACTCAACAGTAAAAGATGCTTTGACACACGTGGCCCATGCCGATCATTTTATTTGGTCAGGGAAAATATCAAAGGTTGAAAGCTCAGTGGGGTTGCATGATTGAACAAAAAATGCAAGTAATTTTTTCAAAAATAAACATTACTCCTGTCTGTACATGTTGTAAATAAAATTTACGATAAAGTACAGGGTTTAACTTCACCAAATTTATTTTTTAAAAAAAGCAGGCATTATTACGAATCATTCACCTTTTGAAGATATTTTCCCGTGGTATGGGGGGGGGGGTGTAATAAAACATGCCTAACACTCTCATAAAAATGATGTAAGAAAAACGTCTGAAACAGATTGGATTTCTTTATGATCAATTATTAACAAATAAAAACTGTGTATTGGCTTTATTAGACATAATATAATTTGATTTAAAGTTATTTATAATTTTATGCACTATGAAAGAAAAAGTTAGCACGTTTACATACCCCACGCTCCCCCAAAACTCGAAGTGCTAAAATTCCCAGAAAAAAATAAAGGAATCTTAATTTCCTTAACTTGTATTATGCACATCTATACACATTGTGCCCTAAATATCTGCAAAGTTTGACAAAATTGTGTGCAGCGGTTTCTGAGGAGTTGCGCTGACAAACTGCTCACCTCTATATTCAAGATATGGCCAAAATCTAAATGTAAAAGTGCGGAAATTCCCGAAAAATAGAGATTTCGGAATTTCCTGGTGATGTGCAAATCTACACACACATTGTCTCCTATAAATATCTGCAAAGTTCGACAAAACTCTGTACAGTGGTTTATGAGAAGTTGCGCTGGCCAAAAAAAAAAAAATGCTGACTGACGGGT